>NW_006538344.1:28988-39242 GCF_000186305.1 Python bivittatus
CAAAATTGAAAAAAGTGAAGGGGGTCTGAATACTTTCCGAATACACTGTATATGAAGAGCTCTACATACTTTAATATGCTACTAACCAAGATGTGCTGTGCTCTTTCATTCCCAACAGATGTGCATGTGTCACACTGACTCACAAACTACCCAACCACATTCTAATTTAGCATGTTGTAAAAGCCCAGTCCATGTACGTAGTTAGGGTTCAGTGTGGTGTGCAAGTTGAGAAATTGGGTTAAATGAATAAACCAAATGTAATAATGGCTAGGTATATCATGAGAGGCAGCCAGTTTGGTGTAGTGGTTAAGGCACTAGGCTAGAAATCAAGAGATCATGAGTTCGTCCTGCTTTGGGCACAAAACCAACTGGGTGACTTTGGACCAGTCCCTCTTTCTCAGCTCTAGGAAGAAGGCAAGGCAAACTACTTCTGAAAATCTTACCAAGGAAATGGCAGGGACTAGTCCAGGGAATTGCCAGGAGTCCATACTGACTCAAAGGTACCAAAAAGAAAAAGTCATGAGAACACAGCCAGTGAGGATCTTAAACAGCTTTTCTGAGTTTTCAGTGAGGACATGATATTCTCAATATCTGCAAAATGTTGGCTGCAAACTGAAAAAGACAAAATATCCCCCAAATTGAGGGTGCAGGTAAGGATGTTAAAATTAAACAGCCTTCTAAAAAAAAAATGTTTGAGCAGTACACGAACAGAAAACACACCACAGTCTAGTTAGGCTTTTCCACACTGCAGCCTTCAGTGCATAAACAATTTGAAAATGAAGCTGGCTAAAAGAAATCTTTTTCAGGATTTCAACCCATTTTGACCCCAATGGTGACCAGATGTTCTATCTGGACTGCAGTTAAAGCAGCCCCAAATTGGTGGATTGCCCTGCTTCTTTCCACCTCCCACTCATGCCAGGAAAGCAAGCATCAATTGCCTTCTGTTCTGTGGGCAGGTTTTTGAGAACTGGTAAAAAAAGAAAAGGAAAAAAAGACAGCCATTTTACAGTTTTTCCTATCACTCCAAGCAGTCATGGATTACTATCTGCTTCATCATATATGTGAGAGGAATATTAGATACTATATATGTGCTCCATCAAATATTCTTTGCTTTATTTGCAAATGGTAAAAATGAGCAGTAGTATGTGATTTCTGGGGATCACAAAAAAGAGGGTGAAAAGGTGCCCCACACTGCTTGGCTTGTCAGATCCTCTCTGAGAATAGCACCACCACTTAAATTTTACTTAAAGCCTGCTGAAGGTAATCTTGCATCACCCAAAGGCCCCTTTCTGCAGGAAATAGCAGTGGTGGCAACAGCCATTCCACACAGAGAAATATGATCCTGGCAGTGATTGTAACAGAGACACACACACACACATGCATATACAGAAAGAGAGGGTTGGGGAATTCAACTTTGTAAATTCCAAGTCAAAACTTCTTCCTGGAGAACATGTTATTTCCAAGATGCAGGGATTCTTTGATATAGTGTCCCTACTGATTTCCTTTAAACTGAAAAATCTATAAAACTCACATCTTTAGGGGTGGCTTTTATAAAGTAGAATAGCGGGACTCTTAGAACAACAGGCCTTTCACCAAATGTCTGACTGGGAGTTTTCGGACTAAAGCAATGGATACAAATAAGACTAATTCAACAACTTGCAAGAGTTAGACTGAAACATGAGTAAGAAGGATCATTGTTAGTTTGGTCTGTTGAAATTGCCAAGCAGTTTCTTCATTGCAAAAGAATTGGAAAAGGGAGGTGTTTATACTTCTGGAAGCAGCATAGGATGTTCAGAGTGGGAACCATTTGCCAGATCCAATAAAGCTAGTACCTCCTTCTTATTAAGAAAACAAGGGCTCTTTTCCTGGAGAATGAACAATTCTGAGAGGGTGTAACTGTTAATAATTATGATTTGAATAACTGTGCTTTGTGAGAATGTCAACAAAAGAAAAGACCTTTTGAAGACCCAATGTTTTTGAATTATGCCACTGTAAAGAGATTTGTGTTTTTTTTTTAAAGGATGTTTAATTAAAACCTTGAAAAATATATAGCCTTTACTCCACCACAGAGGTTTGCAAACATTTGCACAAAGTATTACAAAGTGGGTTTCAAAGGGACTGTGAGTTACAACTGCTACCCTCCACTCCTTCTGCCAGCAGAAAACTATATTGACATAAAAATCTGCTCCCCCACTGGCAATCCCTATATTGCCACAGGTACAATGCCAGCAAATTATTCTGTCCTTACAGTGTACAGGTTATGTACACATAGACAGCAACTGGTAGATTTCCCCAGCTTTGTTTCCTTCTCCTTTCTCTAAATGTCACCAGCCACCAGGAAAACATCCATTAACCTCTCTCCTTAATGTGGGCTGGAGCAGAAGTGAGTTTTGATAGCTAGTGAGACTGACAGTTTAGTCATCTGACAAAATTTGTTCTTGGTTTTGCCCATTTTTTTGCATTTCAGCTGGTATTAGGCTACTTTTGGACATAGATTTCATACTATTCCAAAACAATATTAAATCTGCATTTAAGGCCAACCAGCAGCTGGTGGGCGCAGGAGAGTATGGCTGTGTCTCCCATTTACTATGCAGCCACACCTTGTCACCACTGCTGGTCCACTATGGTAGGTATGGGGGGGAGGGGGCAGGCAGGCTGCATGGTGAAATGAGAAAGAAAGCCAGAACTCTCCTGTACAACTCTCCCTGTATCTGTACCTATACCTGGTGGTTACAAGGGACAGCCTGTTTTGAAAGAACTAGAGTCTCCTACTACAAAAAAGAGAATGGCTCTGGAATACAGAGACCAGTGGGGAGGGAGCATACCTGTCCCAGCTTAAATCTGGGGTCAGATGAAGGCAGCTTCATAAGGATACAGCAAAAAAAGAAGTTGCCGAGCGATGTCAGTATTAGAGTTAGATGCAAGTGAGGAAAGCTTCATGAATAAGTGGAAATTAAAAACTTGCAATTATAGCTTGTTAATTCAAATTAGCATTCAGAATCTGTCCTTGCTATACTCCTTTCACATTCCCTGTGCCATTGTCTCACTGAAGTTAAGAAAATGGAAGCTACTTTGTGTTCTGTCTAACAGTATAGTCATATCCTTTTTTAATTATTTTATGCAAAATCATTTTGTTTTAATCTTATTTCATATTTACTTATTTGCTTAGGTGCTAGTTCCTTATTTTCTGCATATAGCAGTAATATGGGGAATTTCTGTCCCTTATGAAATTGAATTTTCCCAAAACAAGCTCTTTAGAGCTATGTTAGGTGTGCCTAAGGGTACACGTATTTCCTTTTTGCATGTAGAAACTGGCACGTACCCAATTAAAGCCAACATAATTGTTAAAGTGCTTAATTATTAGGTTAGGCTTTAATTAGGATTCTCAATTTGTCAAGCTGTGTCTTTTGAAGCAAATGAAATTTCCTACTTCATCATGCAATTGTTGGTTTACGTTTTTAACCAATCATATGCATATCTTCGACTCTCCACCAAAATTCTTTCTGAATTCAAATAACGCATATGATAATCAGCTATTTAAAAACAGAATTCTGGACGTTTTCAAAGGAATTGTTCTTAAGTTTTACATAGTAACATCACCCCTTGGCATGCACTTAATAAAACCAGCTGACTATGAGTACTATTTAAGGTGTATAACAGAGCCATCCCTTATAGAGGTCCTCACCAGAATAGTTTAAACAAATGATAAATTCCTTAAAATACCATATAGTACAGGTAGTGCTCATTCAGCGACCACAATTGGGACCAGCAACTCGGTTGTTAAGCAAAGTGACCGCTAAGTGAAACCATGACTGTGCTTGTGATCTTACTTCAGCTTTCCTTTGCTTTATAGACTTGCAAAGATCGTAAATGTCAGGATTGGTCACAAAGTTACTTTTTCATCACCATTGTAACTGCATACGGTTGCTGTCTGAAGCAGTCACTAAACGAGGACTACCTGTGTTTGTGCCCATGTTCAAATAAAACTATAGGACACCTTTCATATTATTTATTGCACTGCCCTACTTCTGCCCATGGAAAATTGTGGAAACAATTTTGGCCCAATTCACTCAAAATTTAATGTTTAATTAATTCAGACAGGGGGGCTTTATTATGGAGGCTGGCAAGCTTTGCTCGAGCAACTAAACCAAGAAATGATTTTATTAAAATTATTGACCTTTTACTTTTATAATTAATGTAGCAGTAATGCTCTGTAAGTTTTAGTTAATTTTATGTATTCTAATGTATTTTAATTTTGGTTGATTACCTTTTTACTTAACTCTCATACTGTTTATTGTAACCTGTGGTTGAAACAATAAATAGATGGAACTGAATATCTGCTTAGGCTTCCATACTGTTCCAATCAACTCTGAGCAGATTAGTGTTTTTCCTCACAGTAATGAACTACTGCATATAAATCCTAACAATCTAATTGGTAAAACAAGCCCTAAAAATCCTCATAACAAGCATCCATTGTCACCATAATATATCCTGCTGTTTCTTCCATCTCAGGAGCAGATAATCACAGTCCCTTTCTATCCCTGTGCAAGAGCCAGGTCCTTACAGTCCTCCAAAACATTAAGAGACAGAGCCTATCTTACCTCTGGGATGAAGCTGCTCTAGAGGAAGAGACATATGGACGAGATTCCTTCACAATTTCAGTACTTTTGCCTGCTGTAGCCTAAAAGTGTCTGCTGAGGTGTAGTGTTATTCCTTAGAATTCAGCAACTGTTAGTTAAGCATTTTTTGGACTCTCCTAAAAACTACCTGAACTATTTTTGCTCCACACTGGTATGACAAACTGAAATATCAACAAGCCGGTCACATTTTAGGCTTGTCACTTATGGAAACTCAGGCCATATGGTTTGTTTATGGTTGTGTATGTCATGCAAACTCAGAATTGGATTAACTGAGCGTGTCATGGGAACAGTCTGTCAAAGTGATTCTTAGGCAAAGTGTCTGATTGCACTGTGGTGACCCGTTTGCAATTATTCTTCTATGAAAGGAGCTACTTAGTTCTGTTGTACTTTTGGCTTTTAGCCCAGTTCGCAGACCGGACAAGGGTAATCCTAGCTGACAATTCGTCTAAGCCCCTTAGCGGCCTTTGATTCTAACAACCATTATCTTTTTCTGGGTCATCTGGCAGGAGCCGTCCGAAGCAGCATGACGCAGGTGGTCGCCATTGGCGAGGATCTGTCCCAGAGGATACCGTTTCGCAGATCATGCGTGCTTGAGCGAAGGGCAGGCTCTGGGGCACCTCCAGCGAGCCCGTTCTCCTTCCTCCAGACGCGGGCCATCTCCCTCACCACCACGATACATTTGTTCCTCGCAACCACCCGGCAGGGGTGTCAGAGGCATTCGAACCCGTGCCCGCGCGCGCCCCCCCGGCTCCCGTTGCGCCGCGCCAGGCCCGCCCGAGCGGCGCGCGCTCCAGGAGCTCCGCAGGCGATGCTGCTTGGGCCCGGGCCATGTGCCCCCCGGAGATCTTTCGCAACCTGGTCCGGAGGCGCCCGGGGGGGCTGCTGAAGGCGGCGGCAGGGGACGAGCGAAAGGGCGGCGGGCACCACGCCTGGCGGGCCCGCGTCTGTCCCTTCTCGGTGGGGATGTCCCGAGGCGGCGGCGTGGCTTCCTCCTCGTCTGCCCATGGCCGCAAGTCGGAGCAGCACCGCGGGGTCTTTTCCGAGGACCAGTTCCGGGCCATCGGCCAGGAGCTGGCCAGCTCGGGCGGGCCCCCCGACGGGTCCTGGCAGCTCCTCAGCGACGCCGAAGGCGTCTGCATCTACCGGCTGTACGACGAGGTGCGAGGCGAGGGCCTTATTTATTTATTTGCTTATTCAGTTCAGTTTATTCAATTCAACCTCAATTATGCTGTACTGTGGCATTATTACCATAGAAACCGAAACCCGAAATGTTCCGGGGGAGGGCGCTTACCTCAGAGTTCATTAGAATATTGCCCACCTAGTTGGCAGCATTTGGCGGAGCTTGGCTGATTTCAAAAAGAATGGGAAGGCTTCGATGGGAGGCCGGCCGGAAATCAAAAACAGGGGAGCAAGGGGAAATCACTTCTGCACCATCCCGGAGAAGCCAGAATGGATGCGTCCATGTAATCTCCAGCAATCAAGCTAATTTTACAAAAGACCTTACCTTTAATTATGTTTTAACCCCACCTCTTTTCTCCAAGGAGTTCAGGAAGGCTTGCAGTGTGGCTTCCCACCTGTTATCCTCACAGCAACCCTGCGAGGAAGTTCAGTGGAAAGAAGCAGACTATAACTCAAAACCTTCCTGTAAAAGCTTGGGTGGTTGCGGAGGTTTGAACCTTGGCACTCCCTTATCAATCTCCCACATTTTAACCACTTTACCCATGAGCAAAACCAGGGAGAGAATAGGACTGTCAGGTGTCTTCCACAAAAGACATGGTGGTATAGTTTTTTAATCTGAAAGCTTCAGTCTGTCAATTTTTTAGCCATCTTTTTTGGGAGGAAGAAACAATTATGAAATACCTGGGCATACACAAAATGTCCCTATCACAAACTATGAAGACTGGCAAAATCAAATCAAAGGTTATTCAAGTCCAGTACTGTTTCCAATAGTCACCAGCTAGGAGCCTTCAGAAAATCTTGAACATAACAGTAAAGAGCCAGTTTTCTGTATTTCTTTGCTGCCATCCAGTTGTCCAGATGTTTGCAGCCTAGATAGAGTAGCCCTAGCATTTAGAAGTATGCTTTTAAGGTGAAGGTTCCGTTTAGTTGTGATGAGTAATAGTTATTGATGGATTTGGCCTATTAGGGGAACTAACATAGAAGATAGGAAGGTTAACAAAAAGAATAGGCCTATGTTTATTTCTACAGGTTGAGCCACTATGACTGGCGCTTTGTAAACGGCTGTCGCTAAGTTTCTCATAAATAAATAGGAACAGAATATTTACAAAGGTATTTATTTATGGATTTTTATTGGCAAGTGCCCAAAGAGACACCTTCATTTTTCATGAACATTCTGCTTCTGTCATCCTGTCCTTCAGGACTTGGGATCCCATGATCCTGCAGCTTTTATTTTCTTTCATTCTTCCATTTCCCAAATGTGAGATGAGATGAAAGTGAGAGCTAACAGTTGGAGTTTATCTTACTTAACCATGGGGATATGCAATAGTTTTCAGTTTTCTGTTAGGGAAATTCACTAGGACAAAGTTGGAGAAGTTGTAGGATGCAGATCCAGCTCTTATTGCGAGGCCTGGCTTTTCTGCAGCATCCTTGAGCTGGTCAGGGCAGCATGCTTGGAGTATAGGTAGAGGCAGAATTTTTTCCTACTCTCCTTTCTTATGCAGTTTGCATCTTTGTAAATAAAGCTTTTGCTCCCCTCTTCTTCATATTCTATAGAGCTTGCTGAAAGAATACAAAGAGTGATATGGTTTGGGAATTAAAAATAATTATTTCTCCAAAGCCCGGTTGTTCTCTTACATTTTAGAAAAGTTGTTCTTATTGCACATTTGTTTTTCTAGGAGAAAAAAACCTACATTATATGCTTTTCACAACCATTGTCAGCTCCTGAGATCTAAAAGGCCTAGATAGGACTTTAAACTATTTTCTCCAATATATTGTCAAATAAAATAGCATGTCCTCATCTTAGGTTTTTTTAACTTAAACTTTATTTTTTTTTTCATAGATATACCCAGTGAGTGCCCCTACATTTATTTAGGAGGTATGAACACCATATTTCTATCTCCCCTTCCTGATTCCCTCAGCTCAAGAAGATTTTCTGTAGTGCTCTGGTACAGTCTAGTCCTGTCCATGTTTGTTCATATTCAGGGTGGCTTATTTCTTAGTAAGGATGTCTCGGATTGCAGTCTGATTCATTCTTTTGTATGCTGACTCCAGTAAGATGTGGATGTCAGTAAATATTTTTATTGTTTACCCTACAACTATGGAACTCCTCTCTGTTGACTTGCCATATTGCTGCCAAGAAAATTATGTGGATGTGTCCATCTACTCATGAGGAGTCCCAGTCTTGTGTTGAAGTGCAAATATAGAACACAATCTGAAATCAGCACCTCAATACTTCATTCATCTATTAATTGCCAGCTTTAAACTTAGCTTAGAATTGATATTCCTTCTGGTGCCTTTCCCAAACATTCAGTTTTTTCAAAAATCTGGCCAGGAGCCTTTTTATCCATTGATTGGTCTTTATCCTTTCCTTTCCCTGGTCAAGATCCAGCATTCTAGCCATTAATCTAGTCTAGTAGGTTAATCTGGTTACCATTAGCATTTGTCAAGAGTCTGATATGCAAATTTAGAATGATCTTGTAAAATTATTAGTATTTCATGCTTTCAAGTACGTATTCCACCACGTGTGCATGCACACAATTATGTCAAGTTTATGAGCTAAACTAACAGCTGGACAAAAGCCAGACTGATCATCAAAAGCACAACCAGATGTAAAAGACATGCTGCTGATTGCATAGTCTTTCTTATTACTGAATCCAGATGAAGAATATAATACACATGGAGTTTATGTGACAGAATGTGTATCTATAGCAAATGATGCTGTGTGATAGGAATGATCCCCCTCCCCAATCAAAACCAGTACAACGTTTAAACTAAGAAATTCTAGTTGTCTGAAAACAATTATATCTTCTTACATTTGAGAGGCAAGCTACAATTCCACATGGAGCAATCACTCGGGTGACTGGTGACTATCCACAGTTTGATACATTTGCAGCTTCAGCCCATGTTCACATCAATCATGTGTTTATGAGATAGCCAGACTTGGTACCTAATCACTGCTGAGAATGGCTTAACAGCAACTACAGGATGGTGGCAGGTTACAGTCAGGCCACTTGGCATCATTAACGAAGACAACAATGTCAGACTTTGCTATAATGTGCTTTATATAGAAGTGGATCAACACTTTCTGAATTAATTTCATTTTCATGTGGTATTGGTAAATTTGAGGACATTTCTCACTCCCCCCAGTACAGATTTGAAGAGGCTTCTACTTTGGGATAGATAACTGGCCAACTAAGCAGGGCATTCTGCCTTGAAACATTGAAGTTTTGCTGCTCTACTGGCCAAGAGCAAAATGTTGTGGTCAGAGCTAGTGTAATTAAACCAGCTGCCAGAGAAGTCTGGAAGGGAACCCACTGCAGGCAGGAAGCCCAATTCTCCACCAACAAGTGCTATCATAATCGGGACGTGTGCGGATGGAATGCTGGAAGGCCTGGTTGTTTCAGTGTGTGTGCTTTGTTGCTCCCTAAGAGACATACAACAATTTTGATAATTGAGTTTACAAGTAAAGGATTTTAAATGGTAAGTTACCCTACTGGTAAGATCATGCCATCTGTTCAGTCAGTGTTGACCCCAATCAAGAATAATTTCCCAGGGGACTTAAAACAGTCTGTGTTTAAATTGCTTTGCTGTGTGAATTATGTATTGGTCAGAATTCTCACACAGTTAACAAATGAGTCTTTTTCATTTTTTCTTCCAAAATAAACACTAATCACATATTCATAAAAAGTTAAAATTCTCAGGTCAAATCATATTAGTGTGAATGTTAGGAGCTTGAAATACCATTTCAAGGAGAAAAGTTAGGATGTCTCACAACTTAACTAATTTGCCATTAGAAAATATCTACAAGCTTCTAAAATCAAAAGGAGATGCCAATAATATAATAAATAAATCACTTAAAATTCATGGTGGAATCCATCTGATAATTTGCAGTTACACTCAGAAGTATAGGTTGTATCTATTGTTATACAAAGTATTTTCAAATTGGTATTTAGTTTAAATTGGAATTATTTGCTAATTTTCTGGCAAATACTTTTTTCACTAATTTGGCATATAGATGTGTATGACTAGCAATCTATGGTGTCTTGTTTTGGATTAGCACCTTTATGCATTCTAAGGAGTATTGCCTAGAAAGAACATTGTTTAAAGTTTGTTATATACCATATAAAATAACTCTGAGAAATGGGGCAAAAAAGTTCAGTATGATTAATGTTAATGCTCCTTATCCTTCCTAAAAATATTGGAGGCCCTTTCCCTTCTCCCAAGACCCTAATTAGGAAGCTATTTCCTAGGAATCTTAATGGTTGCAAAGTGATACTCAGCCACTAGCCCCTGGATTGTGTGTATGTGTGAAAGAGAGGTAGGGAGGGGAAAATAATTAGAAGAAAGAGACAAGCATGATATGACTTCAGTCTGTTAACATACAGTCAGGTCCAGAAATATTGGGACATCGACACAATTCTAACATCTTTGGCTC
>NW_006538344.1:40640-51187 GCF_000186305.1 Python bivittatus
GAGCCAAAGATGTTAGAATTGTGTCGATGTCCCAATATTTCTGGACCTGACTGTAAGTCCCTGAATTGTGAGACTTGGAAAAGCCATAATTACAGTTCAAAAACTGGGGTGCTTTCACATGGTAATTCACTAGATGCACTGGGCAACATTTTTCATAAAGAAATGAAGCTGCTAAAGAAAGGGAAATTAATGACTTTGATCCCAATTGCTGCTATTTTTTCTGAATTTTGACAGATCTATACTCAAAAGTATTATTGAAATTATCCCAACATAGTAGCTAAATACTACATACAATATATACATACATATCTCAGAGAAAGATAATAAACATTTTTCCTGATGTGTAACTTTTTGGTAATCGAGTCTACTGATTTAAATAGAAGGAAAGCTTTTCTGCAAGATAATGGAATATATGAATAATCATGTCAGAAATGTATAAATACCTTTGGCTTACATTCCTGATTATAACTTTTTAATACTAAATTAGGTTATGAGTTATACAATATAATTTATAACCTTATATTAATTTATAACCTTATATATAGGTTATACACTAAGTTATACAATAGTTCTAGTTGCAAGTATCTGCAGGTCCATATCAGCTGACTGTGGAATAACTGAATATCTTTTTGTTGGTAGGAGCATGTTATCCATACCAAGAAGGCATGTTTGAAGAAGAACGTTTGTTATAAACCATTGTAATTTTTCTGGTTTATAACAAGAAATAGCCACAGTATAGTATGGTTTGTTGAGTCAAAGGCCATGGTGGAACTGTAGTACAAGTCTGATTATATTTAGAATGTCAAGGTTTCTGTGTTTGTAATTCTTAATGAAATATATTTTGAACTGCTGTTCCATCTCACTGCAGCTGTATTCATTAGATTAAGCCATTATGCTCAGATCAAGCTTGGGTTACATATTCAGAACTTGATTAATTTATCTCTTGATTTTAGTGAGAAATATTCTTTCCTTCATATTTGCTATACTTTTTTCCAGATTTCCCCAAGCTGGTGGTTCCAGATGTTTTAGATTCCAACTTCTGTCAGTCCCAGCCAACAGGCTGTTCTATCTGCTGACTACATCCAGCCTTGGAGCAGGCTACTAAAATTGTGCCATTTTAATATATACTGTATCCATTTGTATTTGCAAATTTCATTATTGCAAAATATCTTCCTGAAGCAGTGGGAAAAAGAAGTATAACTTTTTTTTTTTTAAAGCAATGAAATAAAAGTATCCTTCTGAATAAAATTTTGTTGTAATTTTCTATAATATAAACATTTAGTTTTAGTTTAATATCCAGAGTAGGTATAATTGCTTACCTCTGAAGGAGCAGGTTTGGTGCAGATATAGTCCAGCAGCTATAAATCAGCATGATCTGAGTTTCTGCTGTAGTCTTTTGTAGCACAGAGCACTTCCCCAGTTTGGTGGCTTCCAGTTGTGTTGGTCTACAACTCCCATATTCCCAAAATATTAATGTTGTACATGAGGTATAAATAACAGAAGTTTATTGGGAGATTTTATAAAGATTCTGACATTTCAAGGGTCATTATTTAATTTATGAGTCTTTGGGGGAAAAATCACTGGGGGTAGGCAAGGGTGGATTCTACCTCCATTGCTGGAATGATTTTTCAAAGCAGTATTGTAAAAAAGTATTGAAAATAAATAAATAATAAATAAGGGAAAACATTTAACACCATTATGAAATTCTGTGTGAACCATACATCTTTATTTTAAATATTCCCTTGTTTTTTCTTCAAATGATGGTTTAATAGAGGCCCTAGCTGTTGGCATTGAAGAATGAAATTATGTTTATTGAATTGGGATACTATAGTTATATTCAAAATTTTAATAGAATATAAGATTAGATTTAATAACCATCAGAACTCAAAGGGTAATTTCAGTGATATGATCACTTAAATTCTACACATATAATATTCAGTATGTCTCTCATCTCATTAGGGAAAAGACTTGATTCTGTTAATTTATTTTATTTACTTATTTATCATATTTATATAGGTGCCCATCTCACACAAGGTGACTGGGCGGTGTACAACAATTAATGCACTGAATTAGACTTGATATTCTATTTCTACAATGAGTAATGCTAATAACAGCAAGTTCTTTATTTTGCTTCAAGAGTTCTAATATATCATGTAAAGTAAAGTAGTTAACACATGAGATTATCTGGATTGAGGACTTGTAAACTGATGGTATGTTTTCCTACCACTTTTGAAATAGGAAATACTTTAAAATGGCAGTGTATGTCCTAAAATAGTCTTAATGTCATTTTAAAACAATGAAAGAACTCACGAGAACTCAGGAGAAAAACTCATCCCGATTCTTTTTGCATCATCACCTCTTTCCCAGTTAGGACTGCGGTAGTTCTCAGCTAAAAAATGACAGTTACATAAACATACAATAATCATTTGGCTTTAAGGCCATTAAGTGTCATGTCAAGTGTATGTGGAAGGGGTGGGAGAAAGAAACAATGAGTTTAAACCACCACGGGTCTAAAAATCATTAGCACTGTTTTGTACGGCTTCATTCTCATCTACAGTAAAGAATATTACGTAGCCAATTCATGTCTGAAACTTCTGCCAACTCTAGTAAGGAACCAAACTAAGCCATGAAATGTCAAGAGATCTGTAATTTATTGCCAAGTACCAATTGCAAACTGTCAATTATAAAGAAGAGGGAGGGAAAAAAATCTCCTTCCTTTCTCCCAGCACAGATGTGCCTTTCAGTTCTCCTAGATTAGAACCCAGTAATGCTTTTGACATGTTAAAGCTCTCCTAATTATAAGTCCGGTGCTGGCAGAAGGCATCTCTGGATTCAAGTAAGTGCTAGGGTGAAACTGAAAGCAGTTTGCCAGTTTTGCCTTCTAGCTCAAATGACAAGAATAACTAACTTTAAAAAGTAGTTACTATCACAACTAAACATCATAACAGAAATATGATTCTTGCTACTGCTTATATTTGGGAGGTGAAACTGGTGTGTTCCCCCCCCACCCCCGTGATCTACTGATGGACTGGTGAAATGTTCATTGTGGGCAAGCAAACCTTGCACTAAACATGAGGTTGGATTAGAAGTCCTCTAAGCCCCCTCCCAGCTGAATGATACATTGACTTGCATGTTGTTTGCAAATGAAAACCACATATCCTCAAAGTTCTGCCCACAGAAAGGAAAGTGATTAGTGCTTGTTTTCCCAACATTGGAGAGAGGGCAAAGAAGCAGGTGAATCCACCAGCTAGTGGCTATAGTTAGTGCCGTCTGCACAGAACGTCTGACCAGCATCATTGCCAAAGCTTGAAATCTAGACAGGTTTCATATCTAGCCAGTATCAGCATAGGAGATAAACATCCTAAGGCTGCCACAGAGAATTACCTTAAGGTTAGTATATGAAGAAATCTGTGCCCTAACAGGACAGAAGCCTGTAGCTTGTATTTAACTGTACTTCCACAAATGGAATAGATAATTAGGTGCCATTCAGTTGAGTTCAATTTCTGGTGACTTCCTGTACAAACACTTGCCATCTCGATCTGTCTTCCATAATATCATACAGCTCTTCCAAGGACATTCCAGCAACGTTTTTCATCCTATCCATCCACTTCTCTGTTCTCTTCCCTTTTTTTTTCCCCCTCTCAGCATTGCCAACCAAGCATAGTCATTCACTCTAGTACTACATCTGCTCTCATCTCTTCAGAGCAGATTGGGGGGACTGTGATTGCAGAAGGAGGAGAGGAAGGGGAGGCACCATTGCATGAGTGAGTGGAAGCCTGCTTGCACAATATTGTATATTTGAAAGGGTCAGTCTAGGCCTTTCACCAAATGGTCAGAAGTATCTGTCCTATGGGACAAATATTATTCTGTTTGAGATGCTAATGCAAATTTGTCTTATGAAAGCAGGTTGGATTGATAAAAGTAGCCTTCCCCAACTTGGTGTCCTCCAGCTATCAACACTGCAACTCCCTGATTCTCAGCAGTCACTATGCTGAGGGACACTGGGTAGAAGAAGGCTGATTCAAAATAATAGCTTAGACAGAGGTGGTACTACAAAGCAGATTTTATTTTTCATCTGACTGTTTGATTTTTAATTTTTATTTCCAGAAATCAGGGCTATATGAATATAAAATCTACAGTATACTTGCTGATTGTTCCCCAGAGCTATGTGCTGACGTTTATATGGACTTAAACTATAGAACAAAATGGGACCAATATGTTAAAGGTTAGTAAATAATTCACAGAGCATTGTTAGAAAAAATATTTTTTAACCTTTGCTTTGTTTCTGTCTTCTGGATTGCTATCATTTCTAAGATACTTCCATTTCACTATTTTAGATTCTTGAGATTTTAAAGTACAAACGTTTAAAATTCTCTTGCACTGTTTATAAAATAATCTTGGAAGAACTATTTATTTGAGATACTAATTAAAAATGTGTCAACTTCTAGTCAGTCATTTGTTTCAGTCAACTGTCTTTGATCCTTCAATGTTACTCTCCTTCAGTTTACTGGTATTAAGTCCTCAATGCAAGGAAATCTTCTAAAGAAATTATATTCTGCCTATAGAAAGTTTTTGGCTCAAACACCCACACTTCTGATTTCTTCTTAAGTGATTTGAAATATTGTCTGTGCTGTACTGTATCTCCATGCATTAATTTATGTTGATTCTCATTATACTGAGTATCTGTGATTCATAGTATAAAATATATTAGCTTTGTATCATCTGCCTCTTTTATCAGCCTCTGTTATCATGTAATGTGCTATTCTCTCCTTTTGCCTGTAACTTGTTTTTTAAATATATATATAATTTTTATTAAAAGTTTTAAGAGCAGTAATAAGTACTAATACAAACTAAATTAGAACAGAGAAAATGAAAGAGAAAGATAGAAATAACAGAAAAAGCTAAAAGTGCAATAAGAAAAGAAAAGAGAAAAAAGAGAAAGATATGAAGATAGATATGAAGGTATAAAGAAGTAGCTTCTGATATTATTCACAGCATTTATAAGTACAATTATATTTTAACCTCTCCCTCTAAAGTTACATAATGACTGTCTTTCTATAATCTATCCTTTTGCCTGTAACTTGTTGACTACCTTTATATCTGCAGTGTAGGCAGTAAGGCTGTGGGTGTAGGTTTTGTAACTGGAGAAATATAAAAATATGAATACCATTTGGTTACGAAGTGGCTGTTTGATTTAAGTATTGTATGAATGCTTTATTTGGGCTTGATAATTGGAAGAAGGCCATTAAGGTTCCCCTGTACAGAGGGTAATGTAGCAAGAGTGAATGCAAAAACTACAGGGGAATTTGTTAAGTATAGCTGGGAAGATGTTTGGCAGAATTCTGACTGAAAGGATACCAGAAGTTAAAAATGAATTGTAGCAAGAGTGAATGCAAAAACTACAGGGGAATTTGTTAAGTATAGCTGGGAAGATGTTTGGCAGAATTCTGACTGAAAGGATACCAGAAGTTAAAAATGAATTGTAGCAAGAGTGAATGCAAAAACTACAGGGGAATTTGTTAAGTATAGCTGGGAAGATGTTTGGCAGAATTCTGACTGAAAGGATACCAGAAGTTAAAAATGAATTAAAATGTGGAAAGGGTAGTGCTATACAGGGGTTATATAGACTTGATTTTTGCTCTTCAGGAAGACATTAGGAATTGTATGAAAGTGAAAAAATAATTAATTCTATATTTGTTGATTTAGAGAAAGCATGCAATAAAGTGAATAGGTTTGTTTTGCTCAAATATGGTGTTGAAAAATGATTTCTGAATGCTGTAAAAGTGATATACAGTACAATGAAAACAAAGCATGCGTAAGAATAGAGAGCTAAGCACATTGTTCAACATTGCACAGGATATAAGAAGTAGAAGTGTGCTATCCCTTTGATTGTTTAATATTCTTATGGATAGATGTGTAAGGTTAGCAATGTCCTGGCTGGGGATATGAGTATACTTTTGTGTGCAGACAATGCTGCGTTGTTAACTGAGAATCCAAATTCTTTGCAGCAAATCTTAGATTATATAATGCAACAAGGAGATGGATCTGAAAGTAAATGTATTAAAGACCATGGTTGTTGTGTTTAGCAGGGAAGATGGGCAGAATGTGCAATAAAAATATATGGAGGAAACCTTGGGCAAGTAGATGCATTTGCGTATATTGGAGGAATGTTTACTAAAGATGGAAAATGGATGGCTGAATTTTAGAAAGTGCTGACAGAGGCTAATGAATAGGATGTGACCTGTTGCAAGGTATGAATGTTTGCTTAAGGAAGTAAACATTTGCTGACTATAAGAGTGTGTTTCTGTCCACTTTGTTATATAAAAGTGAGAGTTGGGTAAAATCAGGAGATATATAAAATGAAGTTGAATGCAATGGAAATATGGTACTTGAGAAGTGTGTGGGGTAAAACAAGAAGTGGTAAGATCAAGAATTAAAGTGGATTGAATGTAAAAGTGAGTGATTGGTGCACTGCAGTGGTATATTGAGAGACAATGAATGAAGTTTGAATTCCAAAAATATATGATGCAAGAGTAATGCTTTGAAAGGAAGGGGAAGAGCAAGGAAGTTGTGACTGAATGGAGATGATGAGACCCTCAGATATGAGAGTGAGAAAGGCAATGTATAAAGCAGTATATAAATATGATAGAAGCAAGGTTGATTTGAAAAGATAGAAAGTCATGTAGAAGTATAATTAATGGTATTGTTGTAAATTAGATTTAACTATATTTCCTTCTCTCTCTCTCTTTCATGCCTTTATTTTGCTTAGCATTTCTTGCTTCTTTTCTGCACTTTATGTAACTGCGTATCCCAAAAGATGAATGTATACTTATGCATCTATGATTTTTAGATCAGCTTCTCCAATCTAATTACATCCAAATGTATTTGACTACATACCTTGTCATCTCCAGCTAGTACCAGGTTAAGGAAAGCTGTCCTGAATATATAAAGAAGGTTTGCTTATCTTCCATCTCTCTTGCTGATCCTGCTGATTCTATGCTGATCCTCCTTCTCAGAGTGTACCTTGCATTTGAGTGACACTAAGCCCAGTCCCACTTGATTGGGGAAGAAAACCCATATTCTTGGTATGACATGGAAAAGATGTGAAATTCCCCTTCTGCAAATGGGCCACATTGTACAAGTGTCTGATTAATTAACAATACCAGAAACAAAATTAGTGACAACAGGGCATATTAATAAATAATTATTTAAAGGAACATAACTACTTTTTCTAATAAAAGCACTTCTCAGAATTATAAGTTGAAGAGAAAAAGACATTCTAATAATTATTGATATTTCTACCTCCATTTGTGTGCAACATTTTCCTCCTATGCAGCTAGCTGTTGGAGTAGGTAGTTTAGAAATGGAGGGGTGTGTGTGTGTGAAATGTATTTCTGGAGGTAACACTTTTGCCTTTCTGACACTATTTCCAAGAATCCACAACTCAGGAGACTTTTATGGTGGAACAAGAGTCTATCTCTGAAAGACAGACCATCCATGCATATCAATATAATTAGTGCAGTTCATTGTCCCTTATCTGGCCTTTTAAAAAAATAAAATAGACAAATTTTGGGTAGCCAATATTCCTACTAATGAGTATGTAAAGGTTACAGACTTTTTTTTAAAATAGTGCATTTAATTTAAAGCAAGAAATAATAAACAAAAGTATAAGCCAGACACTATGATAAAAAACTGTCTGTAAAATGGACAAAATAATCAGACAAATTCTAAACTGCAGACCATCCTTACTATCGTTGATTCTTCTGACTCTCTGGGCAATATTGAAAAAGTTGGATTCTGAAATAATAAAATGACCTTAAGTGATCTGTTTTATTACATAACATAGGTTTCACCTTGTGTAAGATAATTTAAAATACATTAACATTTAAAAGGAAGTCCTCTGCAATTTGTGCATTAAATGAATGCTTCAAATGTGATTTTTCCCCCCTCAAACCTTCATTTTTAAGTTTGATTTCCCTTGCTACTAAGACACAGAACATTGAATATGCTGTCCAGTAATACCAAATTAATACTTCAGTGACCTCTGGTGGAAAATGTGATATATGTGACTTACCACTTTCTAGGAATTATACTCTATCCCAATAGAAAGTTGCCATTGTATATAAAATCCTGTGAGAATAAGATATTTTAGAGTAGCAACATGTTATTAGGCCGTTCCATATGTTTGTGAAGAATACATTATCACTCTGATATGTGCATCAGTAGTCATTTGTGTAGCAGCATTACGTGAAAAAGCACGAAATGGCCTTTTTGACTTTAAGATCCGGCTGATATTATTGTTCAGGATATATTTCCTTCTAGGATACATTCAAGAGTGTATGTTCAGGCTCGTGACTTTTGTTAAAACATGAAAAAGCATCAGTTGTATAGCTTTGGGGTTTTTTGACTACATATTTTTTTTAGGGAGAACAAGTCTACTTAAGTATTTTAATGATTGGTACTTTTGAAATTTTAAAAAGAAATGAATTATTATAAAAACCAATTGACTATTTTAAATTTGTACTCTTGTGTCATTTTATAGAAAATTAATTAACCTTAGCTAATAATATGCTGATAACTTTATTGCCTGCTTTTAAAAACTAGGTTACACAAGACTGCCTGAAAAACTAAACAAATTATATTGAGGCCTTAGAAGTATAGGTCACACCTAATTTATGAAACATATCTACATAAATTATCTATGCTTATTGATAATAGAAATAACATTATTGGGGGGGATCTATACTGAAAAGTTTTAGTAGCATTTTTGGATTGGGTTTTAGTTTGGTGACTAATTATATTCTTTATACTTATTTATATATGTTGGAGGAGAAAGAGATTTTATGTTTGCTGTCAAGCACTGGCTGTTCCCACCTCTTTGCTTCACTGTAAGCTCTAAGAATTTCATGATAGAATCACTGCTAGAAGGAATGGTGAGAAGAGATAAACTTGTCCTTCTAGGCTTGGCTTTTTCGCCTTGCCTCACCTTACCCAAGAAGAAGCTTTCTCCATTTTGTGTCTCCTGGTGCTCTGCTGTTTTGAGATGGCCAGGAGAGGATTCATCATGAGGATGAGGCAGTCCTAGTGGCTCAAGTTACGGGGCCATGGATCTTCTTCTGCTTGAAAAAGGAGGGCTCTTGACAGACACTTACTGTTCTTATGCTTATTTATATTATTTGTTAGATTAACAGCCTGCCTTTCCTCCAGGAGTTCAAGGCAGTGTACATAGCATTCCCTCCTTCACTTTTCCCCCGCAAACAAAATGTGAGGTAAGTTGAGAGAGAATGAATAGCTCAAAGAGAGTTTCCATGGCTGAAGCCAAACCTGAACCTGGGTCTCCCTAGTCCTAGTCCAACATCTTAATCACTGCACCAGATACATTATGCTTTATTTGTCTGTCTGTTCTGTTCTGTTTCTTGTGGGCAAGGCAATTTATTGTTAGGTCTTATGGATCTAATAAGCTAGTCTTTCCCAACCTGGTTGCACTCCAAATGGGTGGATCTTCTGAATTCTCATCAATGGCCACGGTGGATGGGGAATACTGGGAGCTGAAGTATACATAACTGGAGGGTACGTGACCTGCTGTATATTAAAATCTAGCCTCTGTTAGATCATGCTGTGTTCCTTGGAAAACTTCCTTTTCTTTGAATCTGAATTGTATACAGTAGTATCTCTATGTACACTACTGTCCAGCCCCCAAACAGCTGAAGGTATTTCTTTTGCGCAACAAGATACTTGAGATAGAAGCGAATGGAGTAGTGAGGGGGAGGCCAACCTTCTCTTGCAAGAAATTGGCTGAAGGATTTATTGTATGTGAGCCTTATATGGGACTCTTTTAAGTCCAAGAAATCTGTAGACAGAGACCTAACCCATCTTGATTCTGCGTAACTGCTGAGCATGGTTCTTCCCTTTCATAACAGTTATTTTCCCCCAGTGTAACAGAGTCAGGGAGTACATTCGTTGTTTTTCTTTAATGAGGCTAAATAAATGATAGATAAGTAACGTCTGTTAATGTCCTTTCCTATTCTTCTGTAGAACTTTTCCTTTTCCTTATGCATTCTTCTTTCTGTAAAGTCATTCCACTTTTGGGTGTTCATTTCCTTTAGGCCCTGAGGTCTTGAGGGCTCACTTTTGGAAGCTAAAGCTGCTATTCACTGAGGAGCAGTCAAAATGTAGTAATTCCATGGTTTCTGCCTTGGATTCTGACCTTGATCTCACTAACCTGTAATCTATTTTTAATAATAATAGTGATATGATGATGTATTAAACTTGTATGCTTTTTTTTTTTTATCTGCGCTCAGTCGTTACCGACTCTGCAGCAACTGCCCGGACGAGTCCTTGCAGTTTTCAAGGCAAGGTGTTTCGGAAGTGGTTTGCCAGAGCCTCCTTCCTAGGGCAGAGCCCAGCTGGCGAGCGCAGGAGGCGGGGTTTCCGTTGCTTTGCGCCCTTTTCGGGTGCACGCAGTTTTTCGTGCTTACCAGCAACTGCTCCCGACTCCTTTTTTGCAAGGTGCCGCCAGCATTTTTCCTCCCACCGGAGTGAGAGTC
>NW_006538345.1:7651-19400 GCF_000186305.1 Python bivittatus
ACTTTTTTGCCCCACTGTATCTGTTTGGTTGTTTTACCTGGAGAACACATGCTGGATTGGATGTCCTTTTGGTCTGATCAAGCAGCTCTTCTTCCTTTGAACTTCTAGACAGAAATCAAAGCACTGTAGCCTATAAAGATGTGTTTTAGTAGTTGTTTTATTGACTTGCTTCTAAAGCTGGATTTATCTGCTCAAACAGTAACACAGTGTCTGAGTGGATGGTTCACTACACATGCAAAAGGCTCTGAAATTATACCCTTCCAAATATCAAAATCCTCCAATGTTCAGGAAAACATTGGGAGTAGCCTTCTAATGCGGCTTATGGAACTGTTTGGAAGAAAGCAACAGGTGGGCTCACTTGAGTCCATGTTGAAGCACTTGATGTGCCTATCCAGGATTTGTTTTCAAGGAGCCAATTTTCTCCATTATAATCATTTTTTAATTTTTTTTCTATTTCTTTTCTCTTGGGAAGGCAAAGAGATTCTCTTTCCCTGCTCCTTTGGTTTAGAAGTGTATGCGTGTCAAAATATGAACTTGTCCTTAGAGAATAAGCTTATCAAGAATCTTGATCGATCCACTGGGATCAATGAACAATTCAACAGAAGAGAATATTTTAACAATGCAGCAGTCCTTGTCTGGAAAAAATGAAACCCACCATTTTGAAGAATAAAAGGAAATGCATAAGAATTTAACCTTCTCTATTGGAAATGTGGGACTTTTCTCATGGTTTGAACTAATTTACATATACATTGCTAATGTATTGTCTTTCTCTTGGATTTAGCTTCTTAATTTCTTTCAACAAGTCCATTCCATTAATTCTGGCAGGGCTTTGTTGTTTTTCTTCAGTTTATGTATTTATTTGTGTCTTTGAGTCAGTTTTTGACTCTTGGTGACTGCCTGTTCCCACAGTTTTCTTGGCAAAGTTTTTTGCAAGTGGTTTCTTCTGTTAGGTCGACAGTATAATTTCATTTTTTGTGACAGTTTGTGGAAGTGCTGCTGACCCTCTTATATGATATGTGCTAATACTGTATTATGTATCAGTGTACTTTGTTTCTAGTGTACTTCAGGCAGTAGAAATCCATATTTTCTATCTTGCCAACATGGTGGTATATACTCTTTTTTTCAAAAGATTGTATTCTTTAAATATAATTTGTTGCCATAGCAGATGGGAAAACAAAAAGAGTGAGCCCCCCCCCCAATAGATGTCAGCCAAATCCAAAGTACATTAAATGCCCAAATGAAGTAATTGATTTTTCTTTTTAAAATTATAACTTTAGCAATAATATTTTCACAAGCATAACTATATCTTTCAATTCTTACTGTGTACATGGACAAAAATCTTACGTTCTACTCTGAATCCCGTGAGTATGTTGAGTTTCCCAGCCATTTCTAGAACTCATTATGAAACTAAGTAGTTGATATCTTTACAGTTCCTTCTCAGTACATATTTTGTTACTTGAGAGCATGCAGGGAAACCTTCATCTTGGAAAAGCCTTGTCTTTGCTCTTTCCTTCCAACCTTTTCTCCCACCTGCCTAGAAGAGCAACATGTTATCCTAGCTAGATGGCATTCCAGTTGCTCTACTTAACTTCAGAACATTTTCATGTTTCATGTTGTTTATGATGCTGTATGTTTTCTTTTTACGGGCCACCTGGGGAACTTGTAATTGGGCAACTTGTAGAAATACCCAAAATAAATAAATAAATGGATAAATAAGCCATTCCAAGTTATGTGTACGAATCAACTGTCTTTATTTAATGAATTATCAGTGGGAGTTTTTGTATTAAAGAAATAATTTGAACTGGAATACAGGTAGTTCCCAGTTTAAGAACGAGTTCCATTCCCAGGGTCTGTCCTTAGGTTGAATTTGTATGGAAGCCAGAACAATATTATTGTATAATACTGTATATGTAGTATTGTGTAATGAATTTGAACCACTGTGTATTTAACTCAAATCATTGTGTATTTAACTCGAATTTTGTTACAATAGGCTCCATTCTTAGCTATGAGTAGTCCTTAAACTGGGTGTTCTTAATCTGGGGGCTACTTACCTTGTGTTATATATTGCATTAGCTCTACTATGTTAGAGCAGGGCTCCCCCAACTGGGCAACTTTTAGAAGTGAAGACATCAACTCCCAGAATTCTCAGCAATGACTATGTTGGCTGGGAAATTTGGAAGTTGAAGTCTACATGCTTGGAAGTTATCCAAGTAATAAACTTTAATTAGAGACTTATGCTCTCTAATCAACCTACTATAATCGTTTTTTTCAGCACCTAAACCAAGAGGATGGAGTGAAATGGGATTAAATGTTCCCCTGGCCTACATTTTGATCATATATGAAGGATGTACATGGAGTTGGCCCATCTGCTGGAGTAAATAGAGAAGAACTGTGTCTGTATTTGACAGTACGCAGATCTCTATTTAGGAGCAATGTTCAACCTGAAATAAAAGCTTTAGTATAACCATGCGTTACAACTTTCAAATCTTTGCCTTCCTTTTAATATAGCCCCATTGGTAACTTCACTTGCAAGGACAAACCTCTTAATTGTAGTATATAACCTCACGCAAATATGGTTATAGCCACATGACTTGATATGTTGCACAATTGGGTGTTTGAAGATTTGAGTTTGTAGTCTCAACTGTTGAAGAACATGAGTGTTCTTTGATATCATTGTTTCTGAAAGAGGTATAGAAATCAGCTGCATCAGCATGTTGAATATATTTAAAGACCCAACTCCATTAATTTTAAATGTGCTTTCAGTAAGCACAAATTTTAAGGAATTCAGCTTTTTATTAAAAGTTGCTGCTATGCAATAGAAACCTTGGAGGTTTATGCTTCCCCCTTTTGTAGGCACAGTCCGTAGAACGGTATAGTAAAATTGTAGTTTTCTGCATGTGTGCAAACATGCTTGCTCTTTGCCATTGATCAAGCTGCCCTGCTCCAGTTGCAGACTGCAAACCTAAACACACTGATAGACATACATAGCACTATGCATAGTGGCTAATATATATGTATATACAGGTAGCCCTTGCTTAATGACCACAATAGGGACCGGAAAATTTGTTGTTAAGCAGGGTGGTGGTTAAGCAAGTCATCACCGCACCCAATTTTATGACATTTTTTGCAGTGGTTGTTAAGTGAATCACCATGGTTGTTAAGTGAATCATGTGGTTGTTAAGTGAATCATGTGGTTGTTAAGTGAATCATGTAGTTCCCCATTGATTTTGCTTGCTGGAAGCCAGCTGGGAAGGTCATAAATGGTGATCACACCCTGGGATGCTGCAACCATTGTAAGTGCAAGCTGGTTGCCAAGCTCCCAGATTGTGATCACGTGACTGCGGGGGCTTTTCAACGGTTGTAAGTGTGAGGGCCAGTTGTAAGTAGCTTTTTAGTGCTGTCGTAACTTTGAACAGTTGCTAAATGAATTGTCATTAAGTGAGGACTACCTTTATCGTTGTCCTTTTGCTGACTAACAGCCTGAAGCTGTGATGTGTAGCAAGCCATTAAAGCAAAGAATTTGTGAAATCTCCAGTTGCCTTCAGCCTTTGCTGTTATGGCCATTGATCAGGACAATGTTGTTGAAGTCCAATGGGATCTGGAGGATCATAGTTTTCCCCCAGAAAGTCTTAACAGAGATTGGGAGCATTTCTGCAGGATCTCCAAAGGAAGCTCTTTTCTCCTCTGGGCCTTTTAAACTGGAGATTGTGGGTATTGAACTGGAGACCTCTGTATATAAAATAAATGCCCTATCTCTGAGCAATGACCTTAATAAAGTAGAAGCTTTATACTTGTATTGCAGAAGAAAGGGCAATGGAGAGGTGAAGATGTGTGTGCAGAGTTGGAAGGATACTTTGATAATGCCTGGTGTACAAGTAAAATAGCTTCTTATAAGTTCAGTTGGTTATAATTTGCCAGGGATGCCTGATCCTGCTGATAATAGTTGTCTAAATCAGCTCACTCCTGTTTTAGAAAGGGACTGAGTCCAGACCTCAGCCATTCTTAAAGTTAGAACCATTAATACATAGCGTGAGTTCTACTGATTTCACCACATCAATTCTAGATATTTCTAAATTTTGGTCCAATCGAGTGCTTTTAAAGCCAGATAGCTGAAATATTTAAGGCCACTGATGACATAGTAGAAGCAGAAGGAGACTAATATTAATGCTGACTAATCCACTTCCACAGTTTTTGAATGCTCATTGGAATGTATCCATTACAAGTACTTAAACCATATGAATAGCCAGTCAACAATATAATATATTATAATAACTAAAATCTAACACTGGAGAGTATTATTATTTTATTTTGGTTGTGAGATGTGTATAATTAAAAACACACTCAGTTTTCGTAGTGCCCATTCCCTCTTGCTTTATTGACACACCACAGTTAAATCCACAAATCATCAGTTATATTAATTACAGTTAATTGGAGACATGATTGAAATGCAGAGTTCCGAGAAAGGAAGTGGGAAGGGATAACACGAGGTCAGAGCTGCTAAGCTGACTCACATATTTAGTTATTAAAATGAAATATAATTTCAACATCAGTGCCAAGTAGTTGAAAAAGCAGGTTTTCTTTTGGCTGCTTCTTCTCATTAAGTATCCACTTTGTGAGCTGAGTTTTCTATTATGAGAGTAGGATGCAACCTTTTCCTCTTGTTAATTTTCCCGAGAGGAATGGCTCACACGTTTACAGAAGGAAGAATGCTTTTTATACCCATCACTGAATGTGTGAATTGAGCCAAAGATGTAAACCTAAGGTTTGTCATCCCTGTGAGGTAGACCAGATCAGGAAACACACTACAGGAAGACTGGAACTATGCTTTGTTGAGATTGGCTATAATAACAGAATACTGCGTCTTCCTTTCTTCCCTTTTGTACCCCAGGGAGTCAGGGGGGAGCCAGTCTGAGTCTTTTTCTAATAGTTTCCTGCCTCCCTAGGATCAACACATGCTTCTGCATTTGTTGTTGTCTGAATGGCTTCTCCAGGGTCATCTCCATGGCTCCCCACACTCAAGACAGCTTATATGGGGCCTCCTTTCATTTTATCCCTATAACAGCAACCATGTGAGGTAGACTGGAAAGAGTGCAACTGAGTCAGAGTCACCCAGTGAGTTTCCATGGCTAAGGATAGACTTAAATTCTGTATTTCCCTAGTCCTTGCCCAACAACTTAATTGCTACGGTATAGTGGGTCTCAGTTACTCAGAACAAGATCCTATTATGCTTAGTGTAGCTTGGTTCCTAATAAGTGTAGTGTTGTAGCCCAAATGGGGAGGTAAATAATAAAACATACAGTATTTGGATGCTGAACTTCTTGATAATATAATTAGTAGATGGATTAATTATTATTCATTGCAGTTTCATACTCTCCATTTACAGAAGTTCTCACCTTGCTAATTTGATTGGGTGATGATCTGTATTTAAAACTGACTGAACTGGCAATCTGACGTAGTTATCAAACTCTCAACTATGGTTCAGTTTGAATTTGAAGCCAAGTAACTTTGGGATATAACCCCAATAAATATTTGATCATTTTATGTAATGAATACAAGTAGTCCTGGGTTAAGAATGCCTGGTTTAAGGACAACCCATAGTTAAGAACAAAGCCTATTGTAGCAAAATTCAAGTTAAATACACAGTGTTTTGAGTTAAATACACAATGGTTTAAGTTCATTACACAATACTACTTATACAATATTAATGTTCCGGCTTACATACAAATTTGACTTAAGGACACCTTGGGAACGGAACTCGTTCTTAAACTAGGAAGTACGTGTATGCACTTCTCTGTCTTGGGAGGTGTTCCCTTTTGTAGGCCCATGAAATAATCTCCTGAAAGACCTTGTAGACTATTTCGCAGTACAAAAAGTTCAGTCTTATGCATATTTGCTTAATAGCTTCTTCTCACTTCAATAAAGCTCATTTCCTATAGAAAAAGTTTAGTCCAAGAATTTAAGATCAGATTTGCATGTTATACTTAGCTATTGTTTACTTACTAATGAATTATAGAATAAAGCCCAGGTGGTTGGGTTCATATTTAATGCTAACTCAGAAATCATGGTTGCAGTGACCACTTTCATAGTAAGCCAAAACCAAATTATTTTGTAGCTTAGCCCAGTGTGTGCTTCCAACCATAATAACTATGACGTGCTATTCTGGAATCAGCTATTTAGTTTCTGCACTGCAATCTAATATCACTGTAATTAGCGTTCTTCCTCTTTCTTTTTAGCCAAGAGGAGTTACCAGTCCATGATGCAGCATCTGAGAAGGTAAGTAGCCCCCCTCTGATGTTATACATCAATACATGTTTTGGAAGCGTCTAGAACTGTACTACCTCTGAAAGCAATCAGTGTAAATTTTCTCAGTATCTGTGTGGCTAAGAATTGAACAAAGAAAGTCAACTTACTGGTCATGCTAAAGGGGAGCCTGGCTAGCCCAGCCCAGGTCTTTTATCCAAGGCTGGAGATCTTTGATATTGAAATTGGGATATTGGATTCTAATTTATACCAAGTCAAGATCATGGGTCCATCTAGTTCACCATTACCTTCCACATGCTTTGGTAATTTATTGAATGATCACCCTTAAAATTACCACCTAGTATGACTATGCTCTCTGAGACTTCTGGAAGACAAAATTTCAATGGAAAGAGGTAGTAATTTGGGAACATTGGTTTATCTGAGTGGGGTCAGCTAGAAATGCTGGGGACTGGAATGGTTTGGCTGAATCTTCATGTAAATCGCTTTTCTGTTTAAAAAAAACAACACTTGTATGGATAAGAGCATTCTTGTAAGCATTCTGTTAGGTTCTAACGGTATAGCGTGAGTTTGCTTGGAAGATGACAGGAAATGTAGTCCAGCACTTCTTTAGAGCACCATGTTGGAGAAGACTGGTCTGCAGGAAGTAAGTCTTGGCCTGTTGTGGCCACGTGGATGGATGCTGCTTCTTACGTATGGGAATGGTCCTACTCATCATTTGTTTATAAGTAGCATCTCCATGAATGACCAGAAGGAGATGGAACCCACAATTCTGGTTGCCCAGCACCACTTTAAAATTTTTTATGCTTCTACATAGCACTATGTGTGTGGGATGTGTTTCTGAATTGATTCTAAGAGGGCTTCTCTGTAGTGATCGCCTTTAACTCTTTTAATTGGGATTTCTAATTCATAAAGCTGGTTAACCTCAGTCCCAGTTACAGTTGGTCTACATTAAACAAGGCTAATCTAGAACTAGGCCAGTATTTCTCAACCTTGGCAAATTAAAGATGTGTGGACTTCAACTCCCAGAATTCCCCAGCTAGCGTGCTGGCCAAGGAATTCTGGGAGTTGAAGTCCACACATCTTAAACTTGCCAAGGTTGAGAAGCACTGAACTAGCCAGATCCTTGCCCAGCCAGGCTTTCCCTCTTCTTTGATCTGTTAAATGCAACTTGATGAATATTAGTCCCTGTAAAGAAAACCACTTTTAACTATTCCGATCCTTAATTTAGTGCATTCCTTCTGTCACTTTATAGTTTTCGTTGTTGGATTGAACATTGCTTTTTGACCAGTAGTTAATATTTGAGAAAGGAGGTAATTGAGGGGGGATGGTAGTCATTTGAAATGCCTGCTCTGTTTTAAAATGTTGAAATGCCAGATGTTATTGTGCTCAATTACTGGCTAATATGCCGCGACTGTAATTATGCAGTGGAGTGTTGCCAACTTAGAGTCAGAGAGATGAATGAGCTTGTCAGCAACTGGTATTTGCAAAGCAATTCAGCAACCTGAGCGACTCTTATCCATTTGACGCTCTGAGGAAAAGGCAAAAAGGTTGTATAATCCAAGCTCTGTAGTCAGGATTGGGTCTGTCTAATTCTAATTCATTGAAGCTTTCTGTACACATACACACCCAGAAAGAAAAACTTTGGTTACTATTAGGAAAAATAAGAACTTTATTTCATATAAAGCTTGCTATGCATCATAGAAACAGACTATTCCACGTTCAGTTGACTAGTGAATGACTGCAGAATCATTTTGCAGTTCTAGGATATTTACCTTTTTACATGAAACATTACTGTAAAAAGGTATGCTTTTTTCCTGGAAAGATACAATGGCACATGCATTCCTTAAGCATCTTTCTTATGTAAATCAAGATCTAGGAGGTTATTTTTGTAATTCCTGTAGTAAATTACAGGTTCTTCTCAAAAACATTGCCACATACTCGTTTATGAAGAGAGTCTGTAATTCCTGCTTGTTACTTACAGTAAGGCTAGGAACCCATAGCACCTTATGCACCTGCCTAACAAGCATCCCCTCTTTTCAGCTCATTTTATTTTTTATCCATCACGCCCTTTGCAGCATTACACAAAGTGCAGAAAAGACATAAGAATTAATAAGCCAGGGAAATTAGGGTATATGCTGAGAAAAGAAAATACAGCAAAGCCTAGTTTCACCAGTCTGAGCCACCCATTATGGCTCAGTTGAGGCTTTCCTGTAGTGCTTTTAGGAAGATGTAGAAGGGGTTTGGTGGGCCACCAGTCTTAGACACGTCCATACCACAAGCAACGTTCCCTGATAACAGCCAGGAGACTACTGGTCAGTTTTGTGTATTTTGGTCAGTAGGCCACAAACACAACCAAAATCTAGTTGTGCCTCAAGGACCACTTTGTGACAACCAGCAGGCTCAAACTCTTCTAACCACATCACACTGTACCTATTGATCAAGAGGGTATGTACATGGGGAGTTTTCCTTTACAGAATAGAAAGTTGCTACAAAACTGTAGGGTTTCTAGGAAGACTTCTATAAGCTTTGCAAATGATTGAGTTGCGAGGACCTTGTTATTACCAAGTTCGATGAGCTAATGCAGGCTTTCCACAGTCATTTCTCAACAGAAGAAAAATTGTGTGCACTATAGTTTGAGTTTATTGAAGTGTTGTGAAGTGCTCTAAAATTACGATAATGATGTCTTTCTTGCAACAGTCATTACTCAGTATATCTTAAGTGCACAATCCCAGCTATACCGAAGTATTTAAACTAAATTACATATCTCAAATGGGTGCGGCTGAAGAGCTGCATAATTTTCATTTTTACTTTTTATTGGCATGGCTAGAATCTAGAAATTATTGTATGGGAGTTTGTGCACAAAGCCTTAAATTATCAAACTGTTTACTTGAAAGGGTATTTCTGAAATTGGCAGGCTTCAAGGGAGAAGCGTCCTATTTCCAAACACTATCATATTCAGTTGGATTGTTAGGTTCTGGCTCATAAAACGATGCTCCTGAGAGCTGCATCCAGTGGAGCTATGTGGACTGGCTGGGGAATTCTGGGAGTTGAAATCCATACATCTTAAAGTTGCCAAGTTTGAAAAACACTGGCTTAAAGATTAGGACTCCCAGATCTGGGCTGCAAGAATCCAGATACCCAATAGATGTAGCACAGAGATAGAGTTTTCAATATCTCTTTGCTAGTCCATCAAACCTCCTTGAGTTCACTGCCAGTCCCCTGGTTCTGTAAATCAGTCAATGGCTGAACACTGGTTCCTTGAAGCTTACAAGTGATAATACAAGTAGCAGTGTAAGTACTATCATTAGAAAAGCAGTAGTGAAAAGGTCTCGCTGTGCCAAGTGGAGCCATGATCTCTCATAAGCACCCTAAAAAAAAATAAAAAAATAAATCGTGAATAGGAAATACAGTAATTAATATCTAAAACTAGAGTTTCATTGGGCCTATCCATTAATACTCCGAGACTTCTGTTGGAGAAACCCAGCAAGTTTCTTGGAATTGTAGGTATTATTACCCAGGGTACAAAAAGTAATTCAAGTGTTAAAAACATACTTAATTTTGGATTAAATTCTTGTGTACAAAATTTAGTTTAAAAAGCTAAAGCTTTAAAGCTTTAAAATGGAGTGGATGGTAAGACATACACAAATTCAACTTCAACTATAATCATTACCTTGTTTGCTGAAAATTGTGAACTCCCGTGTTCTTAAAGACAAAAACATAGGAGGGGTCTGTTCAGATGTGTGAGGCCCTCCAATTTCAGAGTTCCAGGGCCCACCACAGCAGAAGAATTTAGAAACACTATGTAAAGGCTAAAATATTTTGCATTTAATTTAAAGCACTTACTAGTGATTCTGGGCTGTTAAAAGCATCACATTGTCTGTTCCTAAATGCTTATCAATGCTGAAAAAGAATCCTTGGAGTATTTGAAGTGGAGAGAATAATGGGCTCTGATTTTATTTCAGCAAAAGCAGCTTGAAATTGAAAGAACTACAAAATGGCTGAAAATGTTAAAAAGCTGGGAGAAATACAAGAACACAGATAAGGTAAAGTTAAATGTTTCCTTCAGCAATTGTATTTACTGAATGCAAAAGCACAAATTGGGTGCTGAAGCTTTGGACTTCTATTTTTACCCATTAACTATGATATTTGCTATAAGAACAAAGAAGCTGGCCTTCAGAATTTCTGAAGTGTAAGTATTTGGGAAACGTTAGCTTATAATTGTGGAGTAGGAGTGGAAAAACTCCTAAAGGTTTGATTAAAGACTCTTTAAAAAAATCTCTTACAATATCCATCTGCTTCCTTTCTTTCGTTGTAGAAGCTGGCAGTCCCTGAGGCTCACTTGAAGGCTCAGGAGCTTCTTTGAAAAATGCCATCATTTGGCTAAGATTTAATGGGAGAGGCTACAGTCTCACCCCCGGTAGCTTATTTTGTGGGGCAGGGGTGTGGGGCGTCTGAAGTTAGCATCCTGCCACCCATGGGCACTGTGTTGCCAGCATTGTTCTACTCCAAGCTTGCTTTAAACTCCTTTCCTTTATAGAATCCTTTCCATTTCATGACCTATAAAAATGTACCCCTGAATATTAGAAAATATGATATTTGGAGTGGGGAAGCTCTTACAAAGTTACTAAGGTACATAGAGTTGGTTTTTCTCCCCTTGAAGCAATTCCTGACAAAAGCCCTGTATATGGGGCCATATAGTTCAATATTACTTTAAGGGGAAAAGTGCGCTAACTTGATTCTGTACTGTTCAACGTAATTTTCAGCTAGCCACAGGGAGCATTAAAACTGGTATGGATATGATGCTCAACATTGCTTCCAAAAAAGGGGATAATCTGCACACATTGTACAACTCATTGTAATCCCCTTCCTTCTTCTCAAGGGTTGCCACTGTGATAGTTTTCTCTTTTAAACTATCAGGGTTTATTTTTGTCTTTGAAACAAAAAGGAAAGAAAAACTGATTATTTTAAATGTTAGCTTCTTTAGTAAGACAGGATCAAACATTGTTTTTGATAGCAGAATTTCAGGCTGTTGAGGGACCATATTAAGTATTGTGAGGCTTTCTATGGACTGTGGATTGTCTAACTTCACATACCTCCTGAAAAGTGCTTTTTAAAAAAAAAAAAAAAAAAAACCTTTGTCCCCCTAAAACGATCAGAGAATGTTAAGCAGAAGAAATTTGCACTTGGTATTTAACTGATCACCTTGAGGTTATCTTTATTAACACTTGTAAATGTTACTGGTGGGCTTTTATTTTTAATTTTGTGTTTCCATCAATGTATGCAGAAGGTCTGTTCTGGAACTCTTTGCCTGAGCAAGTCAGAACATGCACAAAATGAACATTCTTTGCTTAAGGTCGTGTTAATGAAAGTTGAGGCTGGCATAACATAGAGACTGCTGAAGGAGCAGGGTTTTTCTAAAACATGGTGGTGCTGGAGAAATCATTAATAATGAAGTTAAGATGATGAAAAGAAGGCTTGATTTTCAGGA
>NW_006538345.1:36202-47275 GCF_000186305.1 Python bivittatus
TATCCATATGTCATCAGTCCTTGAGTCTTATCTTCCCACCCCAGGTTCATCTTTTTCTAATCGTTATTTACAAGCAATTCTGTTCATCCTTAGGTATGTGCTCTGCCTTTTTTAGACATTAGCTCACTTTGATACTGCAACTTGGACAGACAGGTTCTCCCAGGTAGGTATGGCGGGCGGGGGGGTTCCTATCTCAAAGACAACCAGAAAGTTCTGTCCTGCAGGGCAAGCCTCCATTTGCATACCCACGAGAAGAACAGCTGATGTGTGAATTTAGAAAAGCCTTGGGCTTTCAGGGTAGGGGAGAAGGACCAACAAAATGACAAAGGTGGTAGGAGAAATTGGGCAGGGGAACAGGACACAGCTTTCAGTATCCTGATACTTCTGAAAGTGCTTCTGATACCTTTTTCAAGAAAAGGTTAGTGCATCAGATGAGCAGGCAAGAACAGTTTCACTTTAGTAGGATGAAGAGTGCCTAAATAGAAATTTCTTATTCTAGATAGAGTTCATCAGAATTCTCATGATTGTTAGTTAATCCTTTATTTTCTGAGGAAAGTTCTAGTTCAGCTTTCCTTGATCTGGAATCACTGAGACCACTTGTATGACATAGAATCATAAGTTTGGACAGGACCTAGGAGGTCTTCTAACCACCCCTCTGCCCATTGCAAGAATTCTCACACGAAGGTGATCCTCATACCAACATGATTCATTGGTTGGTATTGACGGCAGGTATACTCGTATCTCCTCTGGAGGAGGCCATTTTTGGAGAAAGCTGCTTTACAATCTGGTTCATGAGGAAGAAGTTGCTTAAACAGTATGCAGACACTTTAGGAGCAGTATGAACAGTGTCAATCCAAAATGTTCATTACAATGCATATTCAGAAGAATCTCACAGCTCAGGAAGGATAAGATGTTGATGTCAACACTGGAGGTCCAGTGTAACTGGCCCTGAAATTTCAAGAAGCCAAATCTTGATTCTTTCACACTTCAGGATATTTTAAAGGTTGCTCTTACTGGGATATACCCTCCATCTAGTATTTCTCTATGGAGTAGTATATCTGGGAAATATACTGATCTTAAAATTCCTAGGTGTGCCATTGTTTCTTCAACAAACAGCAAGTATGAAACTCTTTGGATATTGAAATTGGAAGAAAAGAATTCATGAGAAATTGTTAAATGAAATTAGATAGGGAGCTGCAAGAGAATGTCCTCTCTATTGTAAGACCCAGATTATGGAATTTTACTATTTTCTTTTTGTCATCAGGCAGTGATACAGAACTTCTTCCTAGCATTCATCTTTAAATAGTACGTGTTTTGTTTTAAAATCATGGTTATCTGAATATAGAAAACTGGCTGGTAGTTTTTGCAATCCTCTTCTCAACAAAAATCAGTTTCAGTTCTTTTGCCTGATTTGTGGCTTTGTTTCTTCTTTCGCGATGGGATCCACTTGCATGCAAAGGGACAATGAGGACTCTTGCTCTCCAATTTTGCAATCTAATATGAAAGGCCCCAGATGTTCTCAACTTGGGGCCTTCCATATTTGAAGCATAAGCAACAATGAAACAAGGCCAAACATACCATATTTAATACACAAATTGAAACAAGACCAGCAGCCATGCTGGTTGCAAATTCTGGGAACCGTAGTTCAATACATCTTGATGGCAACAGATTAGGTTTGGATGCTCCAAGCCCTATCTCACCAAGATACACAGTACTTGTGGGGACTGACTTAAACTTATTTTCTCCATTTTTTCATATTATGATATGCCCTGTTAATTAGCAAAACCAGTTAATTCAGTGCGGGAAAATGTTGCTTTTACAAGTTCTTCTTAAATGGCAATTCTGTAGACAGTTTACCAGTGAGTAACCCCATTGAACATAGCAGTATTTGCTTCTGAACACACCTGGGCTCAAAGCTAAGAACCACAACACAAAGTTAGCACAAAATCCTTCCTACTCTTTTGCTGAGCTGTCATTCAGTGTTCTGGGTGGAAATTATTTTGAAAAGCGCTTGGCAACCTCAACTTTCTTTCGTAGTCTGGGTCCCTCCCATCTGAACATATCTGGAAGCTAATTAAGCTTGGTGGAATTCTCCATCTGGTGAGCTTTGTCTAGGATGCTTTGAGCTTCAGGAGCTGCCTGGTAGGCTTTGGTCTCTTATCAAAAAAGAGAACTAGTTTGCACAGTGTTGGGGTGGGGAGAACAGAAATCCATCTGGAAGGGAATTTGTTGGATATACTTTACCCTCTAAGCTCTCCTTCAGAATGAAACGGAAGATCTTCATCCTTGGCTTGCTGAGAATTTGCTCTTTGTGTGTGGAGTAGGTGAAGAAACTGTTCAGTTTAAAGTATCTGGGTTGTAGGAGAAGATAGATAGATAGATAGATAGATAGATAGATAGATAGATAGATAGATAGATAGATAGATAGATATGTCTCTGTCTCTGTCTCTGTCTCTGTCTCTGTCTCTGTCTCTGTCTCTGTCTCTGTCTTCCCGGTATCCCTTTTCTAGTACAGGAAAATGGTGGCATTCAGGAAAAAAGGCTATTTTTTTTTAAATAGAAAGAGATGATTTAAGCCAGGGTATCTGTTACCACCTGCGTGTCAACATGGCCTTAAGCTTCATTAATGGCATGATTGTAACCTGATATATTTCAGGAAGAAGTAGAAAGCTTTGCTGGAGACATCAGGATGGTCTTATGTCTCCTCTTCCCCCCCTTGATCTACTTTAACCATGTTAATGGATCTCTGGTTATTTTTCATAGATCAGAGGTTTAAGGAGGCCCTTGAAATGTAGCAGTCTTGTGGCATTTTTCCTATTGAAACTTTTGTTCTTTCCTGTTTGCTTCCCTGCACCAGCAAAACTGCACTTCTAGGTACAAAGACGAATGAAGAGCTTCTTAAAATGTTCAAAATGCCTGTGATATAAACTTCACAGACAGAATGTCTTAGCTTTAAAAAAAGGGATTCTTTGTCTTTGAAAAGGGACTGCTGAATACCTGGGAAGTGACAGTGTGAAAGACTGCTGTTGGTGGCTGAAGGATCTGCTTGGCCTTTTGGAGAAGCAGGATGTTGGACCCTAGAGGCTATAGTTTAATCCAGCAGGATTCTACCCAGGTTCTTACCTACCACCGGATTTAATTTAAAATATCCAAGGGATTTGGCAGCCTTATATTTGAACAAAATCATTGTGATGTTAAGAGCGACTGCTAGCTATTATAAAAGACTAGAGAACTGCTAAGGAGGTGAAGAAAACTAACCCAGCAGCTCAACTGTGTACTAGACTAGAACTGGGATCTATGGGCTCTCCAGGAGTTGCCAAACTGCAAATACCTGCAACCCTCATCAGGGATTGGTGATGCTGGCAGGAACTTTTGTACCCAACTGCAGCCTTCTCATTTCAGCATTGAAATGTTGATGCTAGACAGTGTGAAGGACACCCCAGCCAGGGATCCACCAGCCTTTGGAGAAGCACTCCTCTGTTCCCCACTTCTTGTGTTACAGGAGAGATCAGCAAAGGACACTCCAGTGCAGTGTTTCTCAACCTTGGCGACTTTAAGATGGGTGGACTTCAACTCCCAGAATTCCCCAGTCAGCATGGCTGGCTGGAGAATTCTGGGAGTTGAAGTCCACCCATCTTAAACTCGCCAAGGTTGAGAAATACTGCTCTAGTGGTTACGGTTCTTTTCTCCCAAGTGTTTAGAATTCTGGGAGTTGAAGTCCACCCATCTTAAACTCGCCAAGGTTGAGAAATACTGCTCTAGTGGTTACGGTTCTTTTCTCCCAAGTGTTTAGAATTCTGGGAGTTGAAGTCCACCCATCTTAAACTCGCCAAGGTTGAGAAATACTGCTCTAGTGGTTACGGTTCTTTTCTCCCAAGTGTTTTGAGAAGGGGGACACATCTCTTGGGATGTTGGAAGATTACATCAAACTCTTTTATTGTGTGTGTGCCCTTTGTTCTTTCAGCCTTCTCAACAAATTCAGAATATGGCTCCTAACTCTTTTCCCCTGTTTCTCTCTGTTGATCTTCCTGCATTTGCTAAAACATCGGTCTGATTCCTAAGCGCTTAAATTTTTAAAGAGACAAATCTGTAGTATCTTCAATTCAGCCCATACTTTTTCTTCTGTTCTCTATACTCCTTTCCTCAGACTTATCTTGTTTTTGTTTTTCCTTTCCAGATGAATACGGGATTTTTCATTTATACGTTTGGAGAACTCACACGTACCTATTTTCCTTTGCTTTGCATTTTATTTCATTAACCGACTAACCCTCAAACAGGTGTCTGTGCTGATGTGTTTCTTCCTGATTTCTGGAGTGTTTCTAAATGGGTTGAAATTGGAGGTTGACGTGGCATCTTGGCTTCTCATGGATGATTTGAGCTGTGTGATTTGTGCCATTGTGTTTCTTACTGTGTTCTTCAAGTTGCAAACCATAACTACTCACTTTTTTGACTACCAGCTTAGACTTGTTATAAATGCATGCAGCTTTAAATGTATGCCTCTGCTGAAGGGTGACATAGTTTCCCCAGAAACGTTTTTATCATTATTTGCTTTCTTTCCCTGTCTTTGTTTTAATCTGTTGAGGAGTTTCCAAAGCAAGTTATTACTATCAGCATTTTAAACTCAGTGAAGAGCATTATTGTACAGACATTCAGCATATCATACTTTACAAGCTAGGAGTTCCATGTTTCTTTGGTGACGAAAATAACCCAGAGAAGGAGAAGCAGAAGTGGCTTGGCTTTAGGGACAAACTCAAGGTTTATTTGAACATGGAATAGCTGTTGCAAAAATAAGGTGTTCCTTCTATCTAGTAGAATCTATTTTAATGTTGCATTGTGATGTTTCCTTGCTTCCACATCACCGACTACGCTGATCTGCTCAATGGTGTGGATACCTAGGAAAAGCTAAATTCCATTTTCAGTACAGTTTAAGTCATTTGAATAGCATAATATGCTTTTCACCTAACATCCAGGTTACATTTAAAAATTAAAAAAAAACCAATTTGAATGACAAGTTTCATATATGATGTCATTTCTGTTGACATATGTTCTTGTCATGGTATCCTCTCTAAAGTGTTCAGTGTTCTGAAATGAGAGGCCAAGGCCGTGAATAAAATTAAGTGCTCACAACTGCTGTTGCATCTGTTCAGACCAATTGACCATCTTAGAACAATTAACCTGAAACGTTTTGCAGTTCAGATTAATTTCCACAGGGTGGTGACAGAGATCAAGAATAAATCAGTAACATTTCTTCAAATCAAACTCAGAGAATGTTCAGGGAAAAGAAGAGCCCACAGGCTTTCTTTTGTTTCCTTTACTTTGACCAGCAGGGCTTCAGCAAACCCTATTTTTCAAATCTGAGCAACTTTAATAGCAGAACTAGATTTTTTTTTTTAAATAGGCACTGTGCTTTTGCCAAACAGCCCAGTGCAATAATACTTGCTCTAGAATGCTGGTAATAACATTTAGGACTCAAAGTCTTCAATTGAACTAAGCCAAATTAGAACCATTAATTAAACTTTTGTGTGTGTGAACTTCAGGGGCTGAGGGAAGAGAAACAAATGTGGTTTGCTTAAGAAGCAGTTCTGAGTTAGATGTCCATCTGTTGTGGGTGCAGCAGCCCCATATTTACTGTAGTGAGCAGAGCATGGAACCAATAAGAAGAGAAGCGCTCCACCATTGTGCATGCTTAGAACATTTCTCCACATGACTTGATGGTAATCTTGGGCAATCTGAAGGAAGTATCACTATGGGTGTGGCAACCACCATGTTATACTACAGTTTCACCCTATTAGCAAGCTTGGCTTTTGGCTCTCCCCCACTTTTTTTTTTATGTCTTGTGTGCCCTGGCTGACTTTGTATGCTTGGCTTCGTTTAATTTGGGAGGGCACAGCTGAACTCTGAAAGATGGTTTTGTTTTTGCTGGCTAACGGTCATAATAACTAAAATTGAAAATGAGGATTTTGTTGAGGTAATAATGGAGTCGTTTTTCTCCCCCTGTTTTTGTTGTTGTTTCTTCCCTTGCCAGCACCCGATATCGTGGACTTCCTGTTCGCTACTATCCTCCAAGTGTCTCCTGGTATTCTAACTTTACCATCTTTGTAACTTTTGGGGTGATTGTGGTTTAAGCAAGGGCTGATTTTATTAATAGGCATGAGTTGTAGGCTTGTTGACGTTCCTGGTTGCTAGAAAAATGTGATGCGTTATTAGTCCTTGATTCTATCCAAACAACAATGTCACTCCTATATGAAGACATCTATCCAAGAATGGCAGCAGATCTGTTTTCCCCATGGGTGCTGTATTGCATCAGCCTACATTTGCAAGAATTCTGTACACGCATAGGAGAGTTTCAGTGTACGCCATTTAGAGTATGCTGTTCTTGAGGCAGCCTATAAGGAGCAAAGGGAGAAAGATTTTATAAGCCTAGTTGCATGACTCTCTTATTAAGGAAGAATGGACCTCTTGTACAGGAATGGGAATCTGTTTGACTGTGGAAGACTGCAAAGGGATTGGGTGACGTCCCTAGAGTGGGTGGGGCCAAGGCTAATTCTTTGGGACTAGGGAGTTTTAAGGGGAAATATTAGTGCTTTAAACATTGCAGACACTAGAATGCAATTTTGCTCTATAACAAAAACCATCAAGTGAATAATCAGCTGAGTTCAGAGAAGGTTTAAAGGGTGCAGTGGTACCTTAAGCTTTTACAAGAAACTCATTCGTTGGGGCAAAAAAGGGAAATAAGGGCCATCAGTCTCCCCCCCCCTCCCCTGCATCCTGGTGGCTAAGTGGGAAAGATTTTCCTAAATGGTTGGCTTTCAAATGAGTTTATGAGGTTCAGCTGCCAACATCCTTCACTGTTAGCCATTCTGCCTGGGAGTTGTAGACAGCTCAGATCCCGGCAGCAACTGGATGAACATTTCGTAGAGAATTTCCCACTTCTCTACTGGGCCTTGATGTGCTTAATGTGCTCCTGTATCCATACTTTGCTCTGTAATCAAATGTACTCCAACCAACTAATGAGTGAATGAACTCCCCAGGAGCCATGTTGGGCCCTTTGTTCAATGGTGGAAGAAGCCATTTGCTTTGCTTCTATAATCCCAGGGGATCTGTTTGCCAAAGCAGAATCCTTTATGGAAAGCCCAACTTTATAAATGAAATTAGTTTGGAATTGCTAGTGGTGTTGGTGAAAGAGTGGAATTATTCCTTTGGCTATTTTCAGGCAATGGATCAACTTTTTAAAAGGTCATCCTTCCCACAGCCCAATTTGCCCTTGTTCTGTGAGGAACTCTGAATATTTTATGTTAGGGCATCTGGCTTACATTATTCATATATGGACAACATGCATGTTCTGGACAGCATGTCAGTAATGTGATGAACTAGGTAGAAGCCTGAAACTGCAGGTATGAAGTCTTTGAGGCTTCTTCGGGCATTGCAAAAGACAGGTAAAAAATAATCTTTCAACAATTGCAGAGCATCATGAAACCCTTTGATTGCTGTAGAAATCCCAGGATCCCAGCTTATTGCTTTTTTCCCAGCTTAACCAAGCAGAAATTCCTGCTGCCTTCAAGGTCTTGGCGGTTTTGTTTTACCCTGAGCTGAAGCCTGCACTTGGAGCATGTTGCTGGTTTTAAAAAGAAGACAGAAGAAGAGATACCTCATGAACATGAATGTCATTTTCTTATTGTTTAAAGCAGTCCTGCTGTAATTACAGGGTTGCAAATTGGGCGCTTGCTTTTGTACAAAATGCATAATGGGGACTTGGCTTCTCACCATATCCGTAAACATATTGTCATGGAAGGAAGCTCCCCTGATTTCAAGGGAGTTTCATTTCAAACAATCTCTGTCAAGCGTTGAAGAGGAGGCAACGTGCTGCCAACTGCAGGGTCACAGTGCAGAACACCCAAGAGAGGTTGTCTTCTTCTTTTCACTTGTTAAGTTCTAACGACAAACTGAGACCCATGGAACCCAACATTGTCGCACCAGTAAAAGGCAGCCACGTTGAGTAGAACCAGTGGGAGTGAGAGCTCTGATGCAGAGAGGCAGAAAAAGAAGGGGCACTTCACTCTTTAATTAACCAGCCATTTTCTTCCTGCCCTCCCTTTCCTTCCTCTTCCTCATGAGGGCCCAATTGTGTGTTTGCCCTGTTTAAGAAAGCAAGTAGGAAGGGGGTGACAGAGGAAAGGTTGCAAGCAAGCAGGACTTAAGCAAAAGAGGATGGTTGTGCATCTGGCCAAACATCCTTTTGATTGTATAGACGCGTACGAAGTTTGGAGTATCAATGATATTGGCAGACTACCTCTTTTGACATCTGAGCCTGGTTAGGTTGAAGCCCCACGAGGATCTTAAACTGTTTTTTATGTGGATCCCTTCTGCCTTTGTGGGCTGTGCAATGTCCAATTATTTTGCACATTTAATAGAAACCCACAAACCCTGCTGCTTGCACAGGCTTTGATCTTCGCAGTCAACAGTTGTGACTTTGGCTGTTAATACATGGTTAATACTTCAGTTGTAACACTGACTTCTTAATTGGAGAACAGGCAGTGTAGTTCAAGGTTATTCTAGCTTCGTTCTTGCCTGCCCTTCTGAGTGTTCAAAATTCAGGTGTTAGCCTCTAACATCTAAACAGCTTTGAACCATGCACACCAGAACTAATGCACTTTCTCTTGCTCTGGCATGTGAGGGAGAGATATTACAGAAAACAATCTTCAAAGCAAGAAAGAATTCAGTAAAAATGTCTGTAGTATTCTCACTTGGATGGCTTGAAAGCTTAATGGTAATTTAGAAACCTTAAGTGTGCTAAATTAAAAAGAATAAAAGCTGCCTTATTAATCAACCTAGGAACATTTCAAAGCTTTTCTTGGGAAAATATGCATTTAATTTTTTTAAAAAAAGAATTGGAGTAACTGTATGATGGAGCTTGGTGCTGCTGGAACCTGGAAAATGTAGATTCAAATAGGAGTGAAAGGTATGGATGTGTTTTGATTGGGAGAATGAGAGGGCATAGAGCGTGTTTTAAAGTAGTCTTGTGGGCTCCCCATAACATGTAGACAAACGGAGGTGTGTCTTAAGCCTGGCTACGCACATTGAACGCAACCTTTGCTGGATGTGGTTACAGATAGTCCTTGACTTACGACCACAATTGGGACCAGAAAATTCATTGTTAAGCAGTGCAGTCATTAAGTGAGGCATTACATGACCACACCTGATTTTACAACCTTTTTTACCATGGCTGTTAAGTGAATCACCACGGTCATTAAGTGAGACATCACATAACCGTGACTTATGACTTTCCCTGTCGGCTCCCCCATTGACCTTGCTTGTCGGAAGCCTGCTGTGAAGGTCACAAATGGCAATCAAGTGGCTTCAGGATGCTGCAACTGTTGTAAGCGTGTGACAATTGCTGAGTGCCCAAATCGCAATCACGTGACTGTGGGGATGCTGCAATGGTTGTAAGTGCGAGGACCGGTGTTGTAAGTCACTTTTTTCAGAGCTGTTGTAACTTCAAGTAGTCGCTAAATGAATGATCGTAAGTTGAGGACTACCTGTATGCAGAGACTGAAGCAATGACTATCAAAAGTGTTTTAATTTGGATTCCTGCACTGGGTGGCAGGTTGGACTCAATGGTCTGAATGGCCCTTTCAAGTTCTAGGATTTTAACACATAAGGAGCCTTTCTGAAACAGGCCAGTGGGACATTTGGCTCAGTATGGTTTGTATTTTCCCCCAAGCAGTGGCCAGCTAGCAAAGGACCATAGCTTTGGACTTGCAGAAGGTCTTAGGTTCAACCTCTGACATCTCCAGTGAAAAATATTGAGCTTGTTGGGTCAGAGGTCCCAACTGCACAAGAGGAAGCTTCTCATGCTGCTAGACATCTGAAGGGGATGGGGCTCCTCCTGCAAGTGCTGTCTCAGTAGCTTGCATTCAGTGGCATGGTGCCTCCAAGCTGGGAGCCTGTATAACACTGGGGCTGATGGCGCCATATTCCCTGTGAGTTTCATCACGCCTTTGTGGCTGCAGCTTCCACAAGCCAACCATCCATCCATCCATCCATCCATCCATCCATCCATCCATCCATCCATTCACCCACCCACTTTCTCCCCTGCTCCCCTCGTTTTGTTTGTTTAAACACAGCTTATGCCAATTCTACAGATCTTTTGCCTAATAGAATCTGCAAAGCTAACTACCTGACAATCAGTTTAATTCACCCCCCCCCTTTATGTTATTCCCTTGAAATGTTTTCCTGTCAATTGTTTTCTAATCCCTGATTCATCAGGGCATCGGGCGATTGCTTCTCACCCGCACTCTTTTCAGAGTGGTGCAAAGCTAGTCGGTGTAAGCTGCTGTCTCACTGCAAACTGCTGCAGGAAAGAAGACCACCGTGTTTGTCTTTTGTTCCTGGACATGATGGGAAGTCTGCTGCCTGCAAAATAAGGGGAAGAGAGCAAAATTCCATAATTGGCTCCTTTCCCTCTCCATTAGCATTGCTAAGATGTGAGGATTATTTTAGGACACAAAAAATATTCGAGGGGACTGATACGCAGTCTGATGGAATGCGAATAAAGATCTGGTTTCCCCCTGACTTTCTGTATAATGCACAGGTGGCCAGAAGAATGAAAATAGCTTGAGCTGAAAGCTTAACTGACATTATTTGCAATAGGAATGCTTTTTCAGGCAAGCTGCCAGGCTGCTGTTTCACATGATAGTATCTTACAGAGAATTTAGCTTGGCATTTTGTAAATGTTCCTGCAAGCTTGAACATAGAGCATTCACATCTGATGACAGGAGGTCTCTGCTGAGCGATTCCAGAGCAGGGGTGCGCCACGTTTTTCCAGCGATTGGCCCTATTAGGTCTTGGAAAGGCATGTTGGGGATCGCCCTTCCCCAAGCAGGATCAGGATAGAAATGAAGTCTGATTTCATTCTGTTTCCATTTATTTAAAATTAAATGATTTTAACGTGATCACTTTAATAATGTAAATTATGATGTCTTTAATAATTTACCCTTGTGTTGTATTAAAAATTACAATTTGTTGGTAACTTCAGAAGATCTCCTAAGGTATACAGCCAAGATTTTGAGCGGG
>NW_006538346.1:0-12580 GCF_000186305.1 Python bivittatus
CGCGCGCCTGGAGGTGGCTGGACCCGGCTTTGGCGCCCGCGAATGGGCCCGGCTGTCCCTCCTGAGAGCCTTCGTGGAAGGAGCCCTGCTGGACGCGGGGAGCTTTGCTGCTGCGCGGCTGCACCCCACCCGCTGTCTGCTTTTCTCCTGCTGGGGGTCTCCCAGGAAGTCCCCCCTGCGGGCGCAGAGCGGGGAGCTGCGAAGGAGCCCCTCCGGGTAGTGCCGCCCGCTGCTCCTGCTGCTCTTTAAGTCTCGCGTGTTCTTCTTTCCCCTGACAGGCCGCTTTTGTATGGGATTCTAGCCCAGCTGTTACGCGGCAATGAAGAGAAGGTCCCCCGCGCCTTCCCCATAGCCCAGTCTTTGTCACGTTCAAAGTGGACTGTCAGCAAGCCATCTAACGAAAGGAGCCAAATGGGTACAGTATATGTGGATCGAGAGACGTGTAAATAATAATAAGACTTTATTAAGTGCACATAACTGCCCAGGGTCACTTCCTCATGAGATGGGCGGTATCTAAATGGGAAATGTAAGTAAATAAATGCTGCCTGACTCCCAGTGATTCTGGGCAGCTCACGACAATCAAACAAATTACAGTAAAATCAGTAGAAGATGGGAACCTCATTCCAAAGGGCAGGCTCTGCTACAAGAAGGCACGCTTCTGGGGTCCCGCTAGATAACATTGTTTAATCGAAGGAACTCAGAGCACGCCAACCCTGCAGGATCATATCAGCTGGGCAGATACTATGGGATATGCTGGACATTCCAGAAAAAGAAACTGCTGTGCAGATCTTCAAAAGAGCACATCAGTGGAACAATCTGGGTTTTGAGACCCCACTTAATAGGAGCAATGCCCGCCTGGCTGTTTGAGCCTTCTCATCCTGTGGACTTATAAGAACTCCTGTTAGCTGATTTGAGTTCAGTAGGACTTAGATCCGAGTCACGGTCAGCGGTTTTGCAGAATTGTTGTGACAGGACTGTCCTTAGCCCTGGCGGACGGGGCATAGGATGCAGTCAGAGCAGATCTCTTGTATGAACGGAAGTTAAAAGACCAGGAGTTCCACGTGAGCTCAGCGGTGCATTTCTGTACTTGAAAGTGAATGTTTTTGGCCTCTTCAGGGAGGGGCTGGGCCACCACTGTAGAAGAGCAAATTATTATTTTTCTTTGATTCACCACATTGCACCACATTACTGATGCACCAACGGCCTACAAAACCTTTATCTTAACTTTCAGAAACTGTTCCAGAGTCTGGACATGTGGCTGGCGTAAGGCTTGAAGATACATGGGGTTCACAGGGCATCCATAAATGAAATAAAGAGGATTTTTTTTTACGAATAGCAGCTGTTTATGTTTGTTATTGTGTGAATCTCCTGTTTGGTTCTTCTAAAAATGGTTGATTCAAAAGGGCCAGAATCATTTATACACTTAATGCTTCCTTCAGCTGGAACTGGCTCACCAGTTATTAATAATTTTTAGTTATATATTGAACTTTTACCCTGTTTCTTCAACTATCAAGGCAACTTACAACACTAGCAAAAATCTGCAAAAAAGTGAACAACAACAAAAAATTAAAATTAAAAACGAACAGGGAAGTAACAGGAAAAGGTTTGACAAAAGGGATGTATTTTTACCACATTCCTATATATTGGAAGACTGGGTGTGCATCTTGAGCATATACCCACCATTTTTAATAGAGCATCAGAAATTACTTTGAAGGCCTGAACCTCACTGATCAGGAGCCAGAGGAATTGTGAAATAAAATAAGAGAAGTTGTTATGGGTGAATATGAAAAGAGACTGCCAAAGACCAAGAAACATAAAAACAAAGATCTCAGGAAGGAACTTAACAGAGAATTTCAGAGAGAGGTTAAAGAGACAACTCTCCCCTGATTTATTCAACCTGTATGCTGAACATATATTGATGGAGCCTGGTTTGGAAGGAAATGAGTGGTTTTAAAATTGGAGGAAGAAGCATCAATCATCTGCAGTGTGTTGATACTACTATGATAGCTGAAAATGCAAAGGATCTACAGGCTTTAGTAATGAAAGTCAATGAGCACAGTGAAAAAATGGGACTTCAATTGAATTCGAAGAAAACCAAACTCATAATAACAGGCACAGCAACCAACCTTAGAATTGAAGATATTGAAGAGATGGATAGCTTTTGCTTTTTAGGATCAACAGTAAAGGAACCAGCAGTCAGGAAATGCACTGTAGACTAGCACTTGGTAGAGTAGCAATGAAGGCCTTGGAAAAGATACTCGGACTCCATGACATCTATACAAGCCAAGATCAGAATTGTGCAGACAATAGTTTTCTCTGTGTCACTCTCTAGAAGCAAAAGCTGGACTCTGAAGAAGCAGGATAGAAAGAGTATCGATCCTTTTGAACACTGGTGTTGGAGAAGACTCCTGAGAATACCATGGATAGCCAAGGAACCAACAAATGGATCATGGAACAATCAGTCTAGAGTTCTCCTCGAGGCAGAAATGACCAGGTTCAAATTGTCATCTTTTGCATACATCATGCAAAGATCTAGTTCTCTTGGGAAGTCCATAATGCTGGGAAAGATGAAAGGAAGAAGACGGCCAGCAGCAAGATGGATGGACTCATTTGCAGTGGTGATGGGTGCACCGTTGGAAGACCTGAAGACCCAGATTGGGGACACACATTCCTGGAGAAGGTCTCTGTAGGAGGTAAAAGTTGACACTGACTTGATGGCACATAATCAAGTCATCTAGTTGCTGCGCAGGCACAGTGAGATTACAAAATGCACATTAAACCTTCAAATGGGATGTGCCAGTTCTGCTTTTTAGAAGGCAGCATAAATCAGCTTTGTAAGGGAGGGGAAACCCCCTCAATCGGGACCTTGGCCATCAGCAATGTTAGACTTCTTTTTAAAAGTGAGTGACAGATCAAGGCCAAACTGGTTTCCCGTGTGTTAATCTGTTGGAACTCGTAACTGTCAGATCTGGCATGCTCACAGAGAACATGAGCATGAACAGAGGACGTGTAGCACACAAGGGTTGCAGCCTGTGAAGGCAAAAGCGGGAAAGGTGTCCTCACCACAATGGATGGGATGTCTCTTGAAAGAGGCGAGTTCCAGGATGGAGGGCCTTGCTTCAACTCTTGAGTTGTGCTGGGATGGCACAGGAGGTAAACGGGGCTTGGGCAGGTGAACCGGGCCTGCCTTGGAGAAGTCTGTTCAGCTCCGGGGTCAGGGCACAATCCACCCTGGTTTCCTTCGTACATTAATCTTCCGCCTTTCATTTGGGAAGACGAATCCTGGCAGTTTCTGTCCAAGTGGGTTGCAGACCCAGGCCTGCTTAGCTTCTGTGAGGTGTCCTGGTAAATGTTCCAGCTTGGTGCTCTCCTGCCCCATAAATCACCCATTGCTTGGGATTCTTGCTTGTCAGCCTGCCGCCTCTGGGCAGGAAGGCCCAGAAAGGGTTTCCACTCCTTTTTAAGCTGTGCCGTTGAAAGGTGTGGATATTCATCAAGCGGCTTCACAGCTCTTCCGAGAGGTGCTGGCTACCCACCTTCTGAGAGGCATGTTGCTGTTGCCCACAGGCTCTCAAAGATGGGCCAGTGAGAGGCAGCGGCTGCTGCTGACCCTCCTCTGGGTCCTTCAGCTTTCCCCACTCAGTCCATCCCAAAACCTGTGCCAATGAAGAGAAGTTGCTAACCCAGACTCACCAAGCTTGAATTGCCAGATACTGTGGGATCTGAACTCTGCCCAGCAGGGGCTGTAGTCAGGGTGGGGCCTGTAGCCTGACAACCCCTGGGACTGACTTGTGCCCAGCTGTGCCCCAGTCCTTCCTCTTTGAGATCCCGGGATGGAAAGAGCCGCAGGGAACACGGGGCTGCCCAGCAGGTTCCCCTCAGGCAGAGCCCCAGGGCATGGCAGGGTCTGTCAACTTCCCCACCCAGGTGGACTTTGCAGTGTTGAACTTGGCCAAGCTGTCGGGGAGACTGGAAAAGGAGGTCCTACACATCTGGAGAGTATCACGGGCTCATTCTTCTGACTGGCATTGGGACCCCTGCCAGGGAAAGCTGGTCCCATAGCCATGGGCCCCTTGGATGGGCCCAAAGGAGCTTCTGGCTCGGCTTGTGGGCTGCAAGCAAAGAGAAGCCGGGTTCACCCACGGTGGGCTGCAGTCCCAAGGGATGGCTTAGGCAACTGGACCCTTCTAGGCTAACCCCCACCTGTTGCGCATCCTCATTTCTTAGCAAAGGGGGGGGCAAGAGGCAAGGTGCCCACTTGGCAGACAGGGCAACCCTCCTCCCAGGGCCTGGGGGGGGCAAAGGAGCTGCTGCACAGCTGGAGAGCATCGAGCCGGGCACTCAGTGGGCAAAGGGCCCTGAGGTCCATCTTGGACAAGACTCTGCCCCAGGGCAGCAAGTGGGTCGGCCGTCCTCACCCTCTTGGCCCCCTCCCTTTCCTGCCTGGACTTGGGCTCCGTATTTAGGTGGTGGCTGCTGGTGCACATCTGCCGCGGGGACATTTTTGCATCCGGTATGTGGACGGGAATTGCTGGAGGATCCTGGTGTTCCCTATTTGGGATGTCTGAGAAGCTGGGTGAGCATCTGGGGCTGGGGCTGCACAGGGAGGGAAGGAGGGAGGGAGGGGCCCAAGTCTTTGGGGGTCTTGGTGAGGGTGAGCCTCTTCCTCCCTTCGCCGACGCACCAGCGGGACCTCCTGCCTCCTTCCCCACCGGGCTGAGAGGAACCCACTCCACCCCCCTCCCCCCAGTGCCCCAGGCCTTTTAACAGCTGTTTTTTGCCATTTAAGGGCAGAGGGTATATTTACAGCGGGTTCTCAGGAGCTGAGCGTTCAGCAGCCGGGCACCAGCTGGGAAAAAGCGAGCCCTTCCATTCCCGGGAGACGGGTCCGGCCTAAAACAGCCCAAGGTTCCCAAATGTTACATAAACACGCGAGGAACACAGCAGACCTCCTTCCTCCTTGGGAACGGCCTCCCCCACGGAGGGAGTCGGCGGCATCTCCGGGCTTTATCTCCAGGCTTGAGCCCTGCATCAAAGCCGGTGCCAGATAAGAGCGTGTTTATTGCCAGGGAGAAATGGGGGAGCTGCCCCGTATCGCCCTCCTCCTCTGGGCATCTCCCCTTTGCTGGGCCTGGCAGCGCATGAGAAAGCTGGAAGGGTTAAGCAGGGCTCCTGTGTCTTTGGGCCAGATGAAAGAAAGCTCCATTTTGGGAAATAGTGTTGCAATGGGAAGGCAGATAATTTCTGAGCCATCCCATAATGTGATGACACACATTATTAGGGGGAAAAGGGAGAGGGAGAAAATGCCTCCTAGCTTGACGGTGAACTCTGGCTGCAAACCCGTCGCTTAAACACCCCCCCTCTCTCCCCCACCCGCACAAGTTTTCATATTTTAGCCCTGGAGACACTGTTGGAGGGGAGGAATCTGTGGCCCCTCCCCTGAGCCCATCACCTCTATATAGGGAGGGGGCAAGAGCGCATCGGCTCGGTCTGCCCAGCTGCTAGCGAGCACCCCTCCCGGACGCTCCTGCCTCTGCTCTCCTCCTGGACTTCTGTAAGTACTCTGGCCGGCTGAGGACCCCTCCTGCACTGCCGGGGGCGCAGAGCTGCTCCCCTTCGGCCACGTTCATGGCCCCTCTTCCCCCCAGGACGCATGCAAGCCCGGCGTTGCTAGACCCAGGCCATTTATTCTGTGCCTGGCAAAATCCCCCTTCTGCTTTCTGAACACTGCCTGGGGAAATTTTGGGCCGGGGTGGAGGGCTTTGAATGGCCTTGTTAGGATGGCTGACTGCCCAAGAAGCAGAGGCAAGGTGAGTGGCATGAGTGTTTGAACTGGGCATCAGCGTGAGCTGGGCATCGTAGAATTGGGGAGTTGGAGGGGACCCCAAGGATCATCTATTCCAACCCTCTGCAGTGTGCCGGAATCCCACTTCAGCCAAGAGGGGCGCACCCTCTTCTTAATAATTCCAGAGGTGGAGAATCCTCTACCTCCGTAGATAGATCACACCGCTGCAGTACGGATCTTAGTGCCAGGAAGCATAGAAGCAAAGTAAAAATGCAAAGCAGAGCTAACAACATCTATCGGCCCAAAACTTTTAAGAAGCCAATGCTGTATTCAGCGCCAGATCTTTTTCAAAATGACAGTCTCAAATAGGACAGATCCAGTGATCAAAGTGATAGATCCAAGATAATTTATGTTTCAAATTTTTTTATTGTTGGTATATACGATATACCAACATTTAAGGATTTTTTTTCAAATTGCCTCCATGAATTCCTGAATGGGATTAGCTGCTGGCAATTAGAATACTTTTTCTGGCTCTGAGTCCCACTGAAGTCACGGTTCCCCCAACAACCTGCTGCAGATAAATTTAGCCAGCTGTTCCCTCCGTCCCGGAGGGCCCCGTAAAGGCTAAAAGTGCCTCGTCTGCGGCCCTTCCGGCGAGGAGGGCTCCCGTGCTGGGCCACTCGTGGCAAAGTCCTGATTTTAAAAAGAAGCAATTGCAGCTGGTTCGGTGCAGCCTCAATAGCTTATCTTACCGAATTTAGTCAATGGCTCTGTTTTATATTTTCCTGAAAAGGCAGTTAAAGCCAAGGAAACCTTAAGATGGGGCCAGCCTGCTGTGAATAAAGGGAGGAATCAGCAGAGGGCAGTAACAGAAGCTTTATCTTTCAGTCTTCAAGCCAGGCCGTTTGTGCCCGCTGCAAAACGCTCAAAACGCGGCAAGGGTCTTCTCCTAGATTTTGGTTTTGCTCACCCTGGGAGCGAGCAGCAGCCGTGCTGGCCTTTGGACCAAAGGGCGTCCTCTTTAGAAGGTCCCTGAAGCAACCTGACGGCCCATCCTTGGCGGTGTCACTTTCTCCTCCTCCTCTTGTTAAACCATGCCAAGAGAGCATTCCCATGCGGGGGAAAGTTCTCTCCCGAGGACCCGGGTGGCATGCTGCCCCCAAAGGAAGGGTTGTAGGAGGGTCTCAGTTCCAGGGAAGCCACAGGCGTTCAGCCAGGATGAAGCTGGGATGGACGGCTCCTGCCCGCCGCGCTCCTGTGCGAGGAGCACTGATCTAGGGTTCCTACTACAGCCATTGGATGTAAACGGCAACTTTTTTTATTATTGTCTTTGGAAAGGGTTTTGTTATGCCCTAAAAGGTATTTGTTTTGAACTTGTTATCATTAGGGCTTTTTTTTCTCTCTCTTTTTTTGGCTGGATCTGCTTATAATGAGAAGAACGTGGCCATATATGGTAGCCTGCCTGCATCTGTGCAAGCAGAGAGCTTTTGCAAATGGCTCGCCTCTCTGCCTTTGGGGGTTTTGGATCCTCTTTGAAGCTCTAAATGAGGTCAAGGAACTCTTCTGGCTTCCCCCCAAGACACCCTTTCATTCTGTAAATGTGTGGCTGCTGTGGCTTTTAAAAAAACAAACGAGCAGGGAATGCAGGGTTAATCAGGAGGTGCTCAGGACCAGTCCTTTCTGCTCCTTAAAGGTCCTGAGGAACTTCTTAAAAATCTGCATTCTGACTGAAAGCGGCAAGGACTGGGAAACTGAGCAGGCAGCCACAAACATCTCCGCCTTAATCGTGCTGATGAATCCTGTGCCCCAGGCTTAGCAGCCCATCCGCAGATGCAGCGGACCCCAAACGTTTTACTCTATTTACGCTGCTCCCAAATGTTTAGCTCCTGCCTTTCAGCCTGCAGTGCAGGACCTCCAAGGCAGCTAAGAGACGCGAGTTCAAAACACAGCAACAAAGTAAGAACGGTCTAGCTCAAACAACCTTGGTGATGCAAGCTGGATAGCATAACCAGCCCAGCAAGGGGGAAATAGTGTGCGGAGACAAAGCCTGCTTGGATGCCACATGGCACGCCAGCTGAGGCCTTCCAAAGGCTGGGCCACCCCAGAGAAGGCCACGCCGGCAGGGCCTTCTCCTGGACCCGGCTGACCTGTGATCCATGCCGTAAAGTATGTTGACCAAAAGCCAGCCGGTCTTGCCAAACCAGCAATAAACATTTCCAGCCCTGATCCGTTGGTAATGCATGAGGAAGAGTCCCTCCGTGCCATTTGCAGTTGTCCAGGCTGTTTTCTGGGAGACAATTTTGACTGGCCGCTAGCAAATAGGCCAGTGGGTGTGGACAGGCCGGCTCGAGTGAGGGGGTCCTGATGGACGCACAGCCCCTTTTCGGCCACGGGGGCGTCCATCTTCACAGGGAGGCCATTTCTGCATTCCGACGCCAGGGGAGGGAAAGGGCACTTTATCAACAGTGAAAACATAGCTGGAAGTGGCACTTCCATGTTCCAGGGCAGTATATCTTTGACTCCAGATGCTGGGGGTCGGCAGAAGGAGGTGTGTTTTCTTCCTGTCCTGCATTAATTAATGCTTCTCTTTAAAATATTTTGATCATTACCAGATGCGTAAAACAACATCAAGGAATTTGACTTCACAGCTAAAAGTTGTCTTTTTTTAAAAGTGAAGTTCTTTTCACTCCAAGAACTGTGCATTTTTAATGTAGCTTGATGTAAGAATTAAAACAAAGCCCCCCAAATAGGGATGCTTTTCTAAGCATGGGGCTGCTTGGAATGCCCCCTCCCCTAGCCAAGGCGGGGGAGTTGCCTCATCCAACGAGCTGCAATTCTTACAACCATCCTTGTTTATCAAGGCGGCATCCTTGTCTCTCCACCAGATGTTCCCCCCCATTTTATCCCAGGGTTTTGCTTTGCTTAAAGCCTCGCGATGTCTCTGGCGCACCAAAACTCTAAGGAGGAGTGGAGGGGTCTCCTCTCTAGTGGGGTCTGCATGCATGCGTGTGCGTACCTGCGCATGGCCAGTAAGGCACGATGCAACGTGGCACTTGCCATTTCAAACCCAGTGCAGCTGCAGGCATCTGTCTGGAGCTGCTCCTAGTGTCTTCTTAAACCCCCTTAACCAGCTGTTGCTCGGCCTTTGAGCAGCCCAGGGCAAGATCCTGCTGAGCAGGCAACAGCTGGCTGGTTCCTGTAGCCCGTAGAGTTGGTGGCTTTAGACCACAGCCACGCATGGCCCTGTTTGGTGTCAATGTTGTGTCGATGGCTTAATGTGATGCACAAACTGTAGCTTATTCAGCCAACCCTGGTTAAAAAGTGCCACGAGTGAACGCACAGCCCTGACATTGTGCTCGCTCAGTGCTTCGTGGGTAAAAGAGCGACACCCAGATAACCAGTGCTCTCTTCCCCTCTGCGCCCCCCCAGGTGCCCTTTGAGCCAGAATGGCACAGAAGAGCCAACTCAGCGATGATGAGAAATTCCTCTTTGTGGATAAGAACATCATCAACAGCACCGTGGCCCAGGCCGACTGGTCAGCCAAGAAGCTGGTCTGGGTCCCGTCGGAAAAGCATGGCTTTGAAGCGGCAAGCATCAAGGAGGAGAAGGGGGACGAGGTGCTGGTGGAGCTGGCCGAGAACGGGAAGAAGGCGACTTTCAGCAAGGATGACATCCAGAAGATGAACCCGCCCAAGTTCTCCAAGGTGGAGGACATGGCGGAGCTCACCTGCCTCAACGAAGCCTCCGTTTTGCACAACCTCCGGGAGAGATACTACTCAGGCCTCATTTATGTAAGTCGGAGCCCCCGCAGGGAAGGGCAGCAGTTTGGCCCTGGGTTGCAGGCTGCCAACTGCCGGCCCGGCTTTCCCCAGATGCGATGGCTGGCCAAAGGGCGGGGGAGGGGCACCCGCGGCCCAACTGACCGGAGCAGTCGGGCTGGGGAAGGGGGTGGCTTCGGCCTGAGAGAGGCTCGCTGATTCTGGTCGCATGATGAGCGAGTGAGGGGGGAAGGACGAAGGGTGGGTGGGTGGGTGGGTGGGTGGATGGGTAGAAACAAAGACTGGAAAGCACAGAAGAAAGCCCCGAGCAAAACAGAACTCGCACGCGGGAGACCTAGCCCCTCTGCCCCCTCTGGAGGCCGGGCGCTTTTGCTGGGGGCGTCCCGCGTTCCTTGCATTGCGCTTTTCCTTCTCCGCCGCGTTTGAAAACGCAGCAGACCTCTGTGCCCTCGTGGATGATGGGTCCTTCCCGAGGGCAGCGTGAGTCCTGGGAGCCCCGTTGCTCTCCGCCTCCGACCGCTTTTCAGAAGAGCTTGGAAGACGCTGCCCTGCAAAGTTCTGCAGGAAGCCGCTTGGCAGGAGCAGCTTCGCTCTCAGCTTTCCTGGGGCTTTTTCGGGGCTTTTGTTTTCAGGGCGTCCATCAACGTTCTGCAGGGGCCAAAGGAGCTCCGTTCCTGCAGTCCTCTTGGACGGGTGAGGACGGTCATCCTGGTGGTTCCCCACCTGTTTGGGCGCTTTTCAAACCAAAAAATGTGCCAAGGGGGGAAGCGAGACAAACCGGGCCGGGCCTCCTTTTGCTTAAGAATATTACTTGTGCTTATTTCCACGCTCAGACCTCTCTTCACATCGGCGCGGCCATAAGAAAGGAGCATTTTCCTCGCAGGGGTGATGGAGAGTTGGTGGCTGAAGCGCAGGCAGAGGAGAGGCGCTTCAGTCGGTGTGGGAGCTCTGGGCGTCAGGGAAAGGTTTATGCCCTTGTAAATCTGCGAGCCTTTAACGTGCCACAGCAAACACAGATCCCAAAACGGGACATCGTAAAGCTCCTTTCCCCATATTTATTGGCCTCTGGCAGCTCTTACAGGGAATGGTGTTTTTCGCAGCTGTAATGACAGTGTGTGAGGCTGCCGGGAGTTCCCAAACAGAGCCATGAATGAGAGGGCGAAATCCAGGGGTGGCAGCTGGCAGGGACTGGTGCCGGCTGCCTCTGGAGCAGGAGGCTCCGCTCTGGGGCAAGAGGGCGAAGAGTTGCTGGGGAATGTTGCTCCCAAACCAGCGGCATGTGGGAGTCCAGCAGGTCCTGGTGACCTCCTCCTGCTTCACCCTGTTGCCTGGGATATGGCAGCTCTCTTCACAGTCTCCCTCAGTGTTGCCTCCTGACTTCTCATGAGCTCCCCCAAGTGTCAAACGAGCCCCCCAAGACCCAGCCAGGGGATTGCAAGCCAACTGCCAGCCCTCCTGGAAACCTCAGGGCTCAGCCTCCGAAAGGCATTGCCTGCCAGAGCAGCCCAGGGCCCTGAATTTCCCTGGGTTTGCTGAATGCCATATAAAGGGCTGCATTGGTGTGAAATCTTTGGGACATTTCCTAATATGGTCAAGAAAAGGGAAACCCCAGGCCGCAGATTTCGGCTCAAAGCCTGGCTTGATTTGAAGGTCAGCCCAGATGCATCTGTACAATTATAGTTGGAAGCTTTAATGAGAGATGTTTTTTGGTGGGGGGGGGATGGGTGGCAGAAACCACCCTTACGGAGGCATGCCTCAGTTGCCCTGGCCCCAAATCTTGAACAGAGGCATCGGGGGGGGGGGGCGGGGGGTGAGAACTGAAACCACCCTTGAAAATGGGGGATTTTTGTGTGCAAAGTGCTGTGTGTTTACAAGCATCCTAGGCTGATTCGGAATCACGGCTATTTTAGCAGCCCTTCTTTTTCCCAAAGGTCTCATATATAAGTGACTTTAGATCTGTATCCCCTGAGAGGGATGTTCCTCTCCCTCTCGTATGATGCCAGGGAGCAGGATGGCTCCAAGGCAAGGGTGCTGCAGACACGGTGCCCCAAGACCTGAGGAAGGTGACCACCTCGGTTAACGGCAAGCAGGAGATTGTAGCTAAGGCTGCTGTGATGTCCACATGGAGCCTCCCCGTTCAGGAGCAGTCCATCCCAAGGTTCCAGACCCTGGGAAGGAGAGCTCCCCCTCGGAGGAGGCACAGAGCACTCCTTGAAGGGAGGCAGAGATGTGTCTGCTCCTGGCCCCCAAACTGCCATGGCTCCCTGCAAAGAACTGGCCTCCGCCAAAGGCTCTGGGCCCCAGTTGGGAAAGGAGTGGCTGCTAAGACGGTGGCTCCAGGCTGACCTGTCGGTGGGCTTCCCTTGCAGACGTACTCAGGTCTCTTCTGCGTGGTAGTCAACCCTTACAAGCAGCTGCCCATCTACTCGGAGAAGATCATTGACATGTACAAGGGGAAGAAGCGCCACGAGATGCCGCCCCACATCTATGCCATTGCTGACACCGCGTACCGGAGCATGTTACAGGGTAAGGCTGCACTGCCCTTCCCGATGAGGAATTGCCAGCTGTCTCTGCCCTCCCACGGCAATGCACAGCCCAGCCTTTGCTAGTGGCTGCCAGGCTGGACCGATGGGGGTCTCCTGCGGGGAAAGGCTGAAGCTCAGGGATAGAGGGGAACCTGCCCCCCGGCCCCCGAGGCTGTACTGGGGCAGGAGGCTGGCGATGTGCTGATTCGCTGCTGTGCAGTTTCATTTAAAAAGCCTGGGGACCGGGATAGGAAGTCCCCGTCAGGTTTAATGTCCGACTTTTCTCTTTTTTGAATTAGACCCCTCTGCCCCAAAAGCCCCCAAGGCTGAGCCTTTTAGCCCAGGCCCCTGCTGCTCTGCCTGTTCGGTAGCCTTTGGAGGCAGGCAAGGATGAGAGGCTGTGACCCCTCTCTTGAATAATGTTGCCCTGAAATCCTGGGGGGGGGGGGGGGGAAGTTGTTTGTAAGAAGATGGGCTAGCTGGAGGCAGGG
>NW_006538346.1:24286-42309 GCF_000186305.1 Python bivittatus
GCGCCCAACCACATATATGAACTTTGGAAAAAGAAAAAACCTGAGAAAAAAAACAACCCGCCCTTATGTGAAATCACAAAAGATTTAAATGGGGGAGTGGGGGGGGGCGGGGGGGGCCTGGCAGGACCAAATCCGTATATGAAATCTTTCCTGTATTTGCTGCTCCAAGAAGGGGGAATCTGGGCAGCCATAAAAGGATTTCCAGGCAGCCTGTAGGTTTCTTGGTGGCTGTTCTTCCAACTCTAATCTAGTTCTCAAGCCAAGTGGTGTAAGGGGGAGAGTGCTGGAGGAGGAGCAGGGAGGCCCGGGTTCAAGTCCAGCCTCAGCCAAGGGGGCTCAGTGGGTGGCTGTCCTGGTCACTTTCTCTCAGCCGGCCTTCCTCAAGGGCTGTTGTGTGGGGGAAATGGGGAGGGGGGAGCTTCTTCTCCCCTGGAGCTGAATGACCCAACTGAGCAACGTCTGGGTTGTCGTCTCCCATCATCCACAGCAGAGGCTTCCCCGGCCCTTTCAGATTTCCCCCCTTAAGAGACTCTGTGGGAGGAAAGGTTATAAATGGAGGGGGAGGCTGCATGACCCCCTCCCCATGTGGACCCCAAAGCCTCTCTGAGGGCCCGTGCACCACGCCCAACCACGCCATCTCCTCTCGCCAACAGGGCAAATTCATCCGCATCAACTTTGACGTAACGGGGTACATTGTCGGAGCGAACATCGAAACCTGTATCCTTTGGCCAGGCTGGCAGCGACTCTGGGCCGAGTCCTCTCCCCAGGCCGAGGGGATGCCGCTCTGCTCCCGGGACCCTTCCCTCAAACAGCTGTCCGCTCCTGGTCCTGGCCAAGGCACTTCTCTCGGGAGCTGCCCTCCAGCCGCCTTGCTGTGGAGCAGCCAGAGCACCCTGTGGCCCCAAGGGGCCCAAGACCCTTTTCCTGCAGATTCCCTCTCTCTGAAAACAGGGAGCCCAGGCTGAAGGGCCAAGAGATGAAAATGGAAGGGCAATTCCTAAAAAGAAAAAGTCAGGATTAAAAAACACAGCCCCCCCACGTGTCTTCCCCATTGGGTGACCCTTAGGCCGCCCCACATATAGACCAGCCCTTGGCCGCCTCAGGCTCTGAGGGGAAGCCCACGCTGGGCACGTTTTGCAAACGTTTTCCGCCACACCTTGGGTTGGGGAACTGCTTGCTTATCCATGACATTTGTCCTCCCCTGCTTTCGTTGCTTTACAATACCCCCACACACACACACGTGCTCCGGTAACTTGAAGCGATGGCATGAAAGCAGCTCCAGAGTCTCCCCCTTCGCCAGAGCGAATCCCGGGCTCAAGGCTGCTGGTCTTGGGCGTCCCTCGGGCCTTCTGCAGGGGTCCGTGGGTGCCGCAGCCCTAGAACAGAAGAGAACCGCTTCCTGCAGAGACGCGGTGTCACCCATCCTGCGCCGGGGCAAGAGGGGCTGCCAGCAGCCACGGCTTCTGTCTTACAGAGAGAAACCCACCCAGGAACCGGGTGCTCCCCCAAGGAACAGCCTCGGTGTAAAAATCAAATGAGTGGAGTCGCTTGCAAAAAAATGCAGTCTGCAGAGCTGGGGGAAGGCACAGAAGATGAAGGGGGAGGACAGGCATGTCTCTTCCATCCCCAAAAGCTTGAGAGATGGGGAGAAACACGAAAAAAGAGGAGCACAGGAAAAACAGGGTCATGTTTGGAAATCAGAATAGGACACTGGGGGGCCATGTTCGCCTGGATCACAGAGAGGACTGAACGGGGAGGGGTGCAATGCGTGCAAGCAAGGGTGCGCTTTGCACAAATCAGGGGACTCGTCCACTCCTTCTCCTTTGCTAGGACCTTATTAACTTCAGGTTTCGCTTTCTAAAAGTCCCGGGATACAAACCAGGGATCATGGTTTAGGGCCCCAGCTTCTCTATCCACCCCAAAGCTGAACTTGGCTTGCTTTCTGTTGGCTTCATTCTGGCTTGTGCGAGACCCTCTTCCTGGGGCTTAAAGGCACCAGCAGCCCACCGTCTGCTTTTTCGTAACCCCCACGGGCTTGCTTCAGGCGACTGCCTTGTTTCACCTAGCCGTAGGCTGGCTTGTCAGGGTTTATTTAAAAACTCCGGCCTGTCTGTTTGCTTGCTGAACCTTCACGGACAGATTTGCTGGAAAAGTCTCGCGCTATTCGACAAGCCCGCGAAGAAAGGACCTTCCACATCTTTTATTATTTGATTGCCGGAGCCAACGAGCAAATGAAGAGTGAGTTTCTTCGGCTGATTCCTGGGAAGGTCCGCGAGGCGATGGGAGGGCTTTAGAGCAGGTCCGGCTCATCTAGGGGGGGAGACCGGGCCTTCCCCAAACCGCATTGGTGCCTGAAGCAAAGAGGGCATTTGTGCTCCCACGGAAAGGCCGGTGGCTGCTCGGAACAGGCAGCCTCGTGCCAGCTCGATCCCTCGGGGCAGCTGGGAAGCTCTTCTCTCGGCACTGGCTCCCCGCTGAAGGCGACTGCATTTGGGGGGCATGGTCCCTCCACTTATGTCACGAGTGGGGCTGCCTGAGCGGGCCTTTCAGGGCCAGGGCGGGGTAGGGTGGAGGGCAGCTGTGGGGTAAGCAATGTGGCCGAGACGCCATGGGGGTTTGGACCCAGAGCCGAGGGGCGGAATTGAAGGGTCCGGCTGGCTCTTCGGCTGACTGAGATTTTGCTCCGTCCACCTTGCAGAGGAACTTCTGCTGGAAGGTTTCAACAACTACACGTTCCTCTCCAACGGCTACGTGCCCATTCCTTCGCAGCAGGACAACGAAATGTTCGACGAGACCCTGGAAGCCATGAGTATTATGGGATTCACCGAAGAAGAGCAAACTGGTACGAAAAGCAAGGAGGATTTTGCCGTGACGGATTGCCTTTTGTTTGGATATTTAGAATAAAGCTAGATTTGTTGCGGTATCTTTTCGTCTCAGATACTGGTTTTCCAAAAGAAAACTTAACAAACAAACCTCCATCAGGTCCCACGTATCTGTGGTGAGTCTGGCTGAGGGTTTTTCTCAAACGTTCATCCTTCTGAGTCGTGGCACGTGGGGAAACTGCACGTGTGGAGGGCTTTAGGGCCGTAGACCCTCCTCGAAACCTGCTCGGGCACCTGGGAAGCCTCGCTTCTCCCTGCAGCTGCCCTCGGAGGAGGCTTGGATTGCTTGAGGAGCCGATGATGCCTTGAGAGCCCAGCTGGCGATCTGTGCAAATATGCAGGGATTGCAGGCGGGAAGAGCTTGAAGTCCTCCTTCAAGTCATGTAGATACAGGGCACCCGCTCGGGTGCTTTAGCCTTTATAAAATGGAAAACCGGGACTAGGCCCCATCTCTGAGCTCAACAGAGCATCCGCTGGGATGGTTACAGGGAAGACAGCCTCTGAGATCGAGGGGAAGGACTCACGCTCCCAGAGATGTCCTCTGACTGTCTCTCCTTCGTAACCCCACAGCCATGCTGAAAGTTGTCTCATCGGTTCTCCAGCTTGGCAATATCGTCTTCAAGAAGGAGAGAAACACCGATCAGGCTTCCATGCCAGACAACACAGGTATGTGCCTGGCAGCTGTGGAAGAGCTTTGCCTCGCCAGGGTGAGTTTCCCCGAGGAGTCCACGTTGCCAGGTCAGCCCATACCTGGTGGGCCATGGAATGATATGGTCATCAGGATGGTCTCCATGTTGACATCTCTTGATTCCAGCTGCCCAAAAGGTTTGCCACCTCATGGGCATCAATGTGACAGATTTCACACGGTCTATCCTCACCCCACGGATCAAGGTTGGACGAGATGTTGTTCAGAAGGCACAGACCAAGGAACAGGTGAGGAGCCCCCTTTTCCCAGCTCAGCTCACAGGCCTCGAGTCTTGATGCCTTGCTGGACGGTCGGCACGTCTGGACCCCAGAGAAGCTCAGCCCGGGTTCTCTTGCCTCATGCGAGGTTTTTCTCCCCAGGCTGATTTTGCGGTAGAGGCCTTGGCCAAAGCAACGTATGAACGCCTCTTCCGTTGGATCCTGACCCGAGTGAACAAAGCCCTTGACAAGACCAAGAGGCAAGGCGCATCCTTCTTGGGGATCCTGGACATCGCCGGATTTGAGATTTTTGAGGTAGAGTCTCGGGCTGGCTCCAGGGTGTTTCTGGACAAGCCTTTTATGGGCAGGAGGCATAATCTGGTTTGGGTTTTGTGAGCGCAGCCATTGCGGGTTGCTCAACAAACTGTTCCTGCAACAAGCCGTGGGTTAGCATGATGTATGAGCTCAGCCACTGCGCTGAAAGGGAGAAGCCAACCTCTCGCCTTCCATCTGCCATCCTCCCAGGTGTTCCCACTGCTTCGTGCATCTTTTTTCCCCCCAAAAGGGAAATATGCTCTCCCCACAGACTGTCACATGGCTGATAGTGTCAGAGACTGTCCATTCCAAGGCAACCTGAACAGCAGCCCCACACATTCTCTTCCCCTCTCCTTCTGGAGTGAAGGAACTTCCACAGCAGTCCCTTGGAATAGGTGCTTATGAAGCACCTCTGACTTATTCCCATTTCTTGACCTACGGATGTCCCGGGCACACCTTCATTTCAAACCAGTCGCTGTGCTCAGCACTGCTTTCTCAACTGTCCTTCCAGATTAATTCTTTTGAGCAGCTTTGCATCAATTACACCAACGAGAAGCTCCAGCAGCTCTTCAACCACACCATGTTCATCCTGGAACAGGAAGAGTACCAGCGGGAAGGCATTGAATGGAATTTCATCGATTTTGGGCTGGATCTGCAGCCTTGTATTGAGCTAATCGAAAGACCGGTGAGGCTGGGTTTCCTTTGCTGGGACCATTTAAAGCTGAGGAGCAAAACGTGCAGCCCTGAGGCCTCCATCTATCACTGTCAACACTGTGTCCACCGGAACCCCCAAAGTGGGCAGGAAGAACGTAGAGTTTGGGAGTGGGCAGAAAACCTAGGTTAAAGGGCTGGTAACGTTAATTTCAAAAGGTTCAGGTAGAAGGAGATAGAAACATTGGTTATAGTAACTATCTGAGTTTAACTGAGCCAAAATCAATGTTCTGCTGGCCGTACTCCATTCCTCCAGTGTCCACTCAGTGATCAGGCCAAATCTCTCCCCCCCAAAAAGCTCTGTTCAATAACACCCATTATGTCTGCCTCCACTCCCTGCCAGTGAATCCCTCCGTTGGGGCAAACGCTTCCCCCCCAAGACCCAAGCGCTCTGGATCGTGCTGGGGCTGCTCTTCCGCCAGCAGCCTCATGCCACCTGCCCTTGACGTTTCAGACTAATCCTCCCGGTGTCTTGGCCTTGCTGGACGAGGAATGCTGGTTTCCGAAGGCTACCGACACCTCCTTCGTGGAGAAGTTGGGCAACGAACAGGGCAGCCACCCCAAGTTCCTGAAGCAGAAACAGCTCAAGGACAAAACTGAGTTCTGCATCCTCCACTACGCAGGAAAGGTACTGAACAGACCGGAGGGAGTTTCTCTTGCTGTTGCCCAGGAAAGCCTTCCCTGTGACCTGGCCCTGCCTCCCCTTGCGGTGGCCTGGCCTCCCTCGCCACCCGCGTCAACTGCACCCAGGTGGTGCTTCTGGCCACTGCCTGTGACCCTCGTGGCTCTTGTTTTTCCTGGAAGGTGAGCTACAACGCTACTGCCTGGCTGACCAAAAACATGGATCCTCTGAACGATAACGTGACGGCCTTGCTAAATCAGTCTTCCGAGAAGTTTGTGGCAGATCTCTGGAAAGACGGTAGGGCATAAGATGCGTGTGCCACAGTCACCCTGGCTGGGTGGGGATTAGGGGAGCTGTAGCCCAAGTTTCACTAAGGTGCCAACTGGGCAAGATCAGAGGTTCTCTGTTCAGGGACCCCAAAAAAATCAGCCTCCCTGCAATTGTGCGGAAGAAGTTCTGCTTGGGTGTTCAGCCTCTCTGGGCAAGGACTGTTTGAGGCTGTGTGAACAAGCCTTGTGGGTGGCTTTACAACCTCACTGGTGTTTCAGTGGACCGCATTGTGGGCTTGGACCAGATGGCCAAGATGACCGAGAGCTCCCTCCCCAGCGCGTCCAAGACCAAGAAGGGCATGTTCCGGACGGTGGGGCAGCTGTACAAGGAGCAGCTGACGAAGCTCATGACCACCTTGAGAAACACCAACCCAAACTTTGTCCGCTGCATTATCCCAAACCACGAGAAAAGGGTAAGTGTCCCAGCGGGTTTTTCTACCTGGCAGATGTTCCCTACACACAGGCACCTCAGCTGTGTTAGCTCATCCTACCCAGCCAGCGTGGGAGCTTGGGTTCAATGCACCTGCAGAAAGAGCTTTATGGATTGGGGAAGGCTGGCACAGGCCTATACAGTTTGCTTCCCTGCTTAAAGGGGTGTTAGACGTGGCCCTTGGCCTCTTTTGGGGGAGGTAGCACTTCACAAAAGGGGTGCTATGGCCTTCTCGACAGGAGAGCAGAAGTCGCCCAGAGTCTGCAGTACAGACTAAGCTGGTTTATCAGTTACTTTCTCCCTTCAGTGAGACCCAGGAAGCCTAATTCATGAGTTCCGTGGATGCGAGACCACTAAGGAATTCAAGGGCTTGAGGTCAGACCGCGAAGTAAAATAAATAAATAAAACAAAGCTGCAAAGCTCCAAGGAAAGCAAGGCAAGCCTCTTCCATACTTTTGCAAAGAACTTTCCCTTTTACCTGTCCTTGGAAGACCCGTGACATTTCAGGTGCACAAAACGTCCGTGTGTGTAGTACAGAGCGGCTCTGGAATCTGCTTTTCAAAGACGATTCATTTAGGGGTGTTGTGGCCTGTGTGTTTCATCCCCCCTTCTCGCTCCAGGAACCAGAGTGCCCCAGGCGACGTCTGCCTCCCGCCTCCTTTCCTCTCCTGCAGGGATGGTGACCAAATGCCCTGTTTTTTCCAGGCAGGGAAGCTGGACGCCCACCTGGTGCTGGAGCAGCTGAGGTGCAATGGCGTTTTGGAAGGGATCCGCATCTGTCGCCAGGGCTTCCCCAACAGGATTGTCTTCCAGGAATTCCGACAGCGGTAGGAAGGGCTTCTTCCAAAAACAGGCTTCAGTTCATGGGGCCGATCCACACGTGCAGGAGCTTGGGGGCCCGAAGGCTGGCAAGGCTGGGGTGAATGAGAATTGTGCAACCACGCCGTGCTTCCGGCGTCCGTCTCCCAGGAGAAAGTGACGCTCAGCAGAGGGTCAGTGGTCCGGTGGGAAGAGCCCACCGCAGACTGGTTCGTCCCGAGAGGCCCTTCCTTTGAACCCCTTGGGCCTCAGTCTCCCTGAGCCGCAACTGCCCTGCTCCTTTTCTGCGGGGGGAGTCAAAGCACCCAGGAGCACCGGGAGGGAAACGGTCAAGGCAGAACCAAACTGCCTGCTAAAATATGTTAGTGAGAGAGAAAGCAAAGGGCTGGGTCTTCAGGAGGTGCACCGGGAAACCAGGGAAGCCCTGTGTCACCCACCCAGAAGATTAGTCTGGGGACCTGAGGAGCCCAAGCCGTTCTGAGTGTCTAAAGCAAGGCTAACCCCATGAATCTGGCCCCCCAAGGCTCAGAGTAGACCTGTAGGATCAAAGCTGTCCAGAAGACAGTCCTGTGGCTTGGGGCGGTTGATATTTCCAAGTGCTTTTCCAGGGCAGGGGCAGGGGCAGGGGCAGGGGGAAGAGATGACCAGAACGCAGGCTTAATGTTGAACTGAAACAGAGCGATGGTGCTCTTTTCGGTTACGCCTTTCCCACAGGTATGAAATCCTTGCTGCTAACGCCATCCCAAAGGGCTTCATGGATGGGAAGCAGGCCTGCATCCTGATGGTGAGCATCCCCCACCCCTTTTTCTCTCCCCACGCTCCTTTCTCTGGGACCTCCTTGTGGTTTCGGTCTGCTGTTTTAGTTCACTGATACCTGCATGCGTTGATTACAAAAGTTCAAAAATGTATTTGAAAAAAATATATACTTTAAGTTGCTGGCAGCTTTCTCTTTCTTCCTTTCTTCCTTCCTTCCTTTTTTCTTTCTCTCTCTCTCTTTTGTGCCTTGAGTAATAGCTTTTTGGCATCAGAGGCCAAAACTCTATCAGTTGGACTTCTACCCATCAAGGAGTGCGTGCCCTGTTGGGAAGATAGTGGGAGATCCCATTATGTTGCCCCGAGGGCCACCTGCATATTGCCATCTCCCCCTCCCCCAACAGATCAAAGCCCTGGAACTGGATCCCAACCTGTACAGGATTGGCCAGAGCAAGATCTTCTTCCGGACCGGTGTCCTGGCTCACCTGGAGGAGGAGCGAGACCTCAAGATCACAGACATCATCATTGCCTTCCAGGCCCAATGCCGGGGCTACCTGGCTAGAAAGTAAGGCTCTGGTGCAAGAAACTGGCCTGCCCTGACCCCCGAGACCCAGGGCCTCCCCTGCCCCCCATCCTCCCTGAGGGAGCCGCCTGGCTACCTGCAAGCCAGGCTCCAGGGCGGATCGAGGCCAGGAGGACCTGCTGTGAACCGAGAGGCGATGCCTGCCTTTCTGCTCCCCCCTTGATCTCTGGGCAGCTCCTGATCGAAATCGCCCCTCCTGTCGCTCAGTCAGTGGGGCTTCCAGGGACCCTCTTTCAGGGCTGGGTGGCTGCTACAGGCTCTCCCCACAGAATTCTAATGGGCGAAAGAGCCGGCAGTCGGGAGATGGGCTGATGGATGGGAGAGTTGCCCGTCAGCGCTCAGCCCCTCGCTGCAGCCCCACAGCCTGCAGGGCCCTCCTGGGGGCAAAGGGCCCAGCTTTGTGCTCGGCTTCTCCAGGGCTTTCGCCAAGAGGCAGCAGCAGTTGACCGCCATGAAGGTCATCCAGAGGAACTGCGCGGCGTACCTGAAGCTGAGAAATTGGCAGTGGTGGAGACTCTTCACCAAAGTAAGTCAGTTGCTGCCCCTGGGGAGGAACCGCCCGCTCTGGCCCCCGAAAGCAAGACCGCCCGGGGGAGGCGGTGGACTGCATTCCTCCTCGCTTTCTCAGGTCCCGAAGGGCTAACCCCTGAAAATGCCGGTCTTGTTGGGCTGGGCAGGTTGAGCCCTGAACCGGCTGAGACGGAAACGGCCCCAATTCCTGGCTTGTAGGTGAAGCCACTGCTGCAGGTCACGCGGCAAGAGGAAGAAATGCAGGCCAAGGATGAGGAGCTCAAGCTGGTGAAGGAGAGGCAGATCAAGGCAGAGGCCGAGCTGATGGAGCTGGAGCAGAAGCACAGCCAGGTCAGCCCAGCTGCTCCTCCTGAGCCGACGGCAGAGCGGAGGACGGCTGCTCTTGAGCGTGCTGTGCCCTCTGCAGGGGCTGGCTCAGGGAGCCAGGGCCTCCCTCTGACCCCCACTGGCCAACCTCCCTTGACCCTCTCATCCCGTAGCGGGTCCCGTCCTCGTGCTTAAAGCGTTGGGTCCAGCCTTGAGCGCTAGGAGCTTACCATGTTCATTTTAGAAACATCTGGGAGCAGAAAGCTGTGCTGCGGGGGCTCCTGTTGGAGCGCGGGGGAGCATTTCCAGCCCATGAGAGTCCATCCCGGCTGGTTAGCCAAGCTTTGGGTGCCCTGGGCGGTGCGCCCTGCCCGGCTTAAAACCCTCCCTGCCCTTGCGCCTCTTGAACAGCTGACCGAAGAGAAGAACCTGCTGCAGGAGCAGCTGCAGGCTGAGACAGAGCTCTACGCGGAGGCCGAGGAGATGAGGATCCGCCTGGCGGCCAAGAGGCAGGAGCTGGAGGAGATCCTGCATGAAATGGAGGCCCGGATCGAGGAGGAAGAGGAGCGCGGGCAGCAGCTGCAGGCCGAGAAGAAGAAGCTGCAGCAGCAGATGCTGGTACCCGAGCAGGAGCTGGGAGCCGGGAGACTGTTGCCTTCACACACACACACACACCCCATTGCCTCTTCCAGCTTTACTTCAGACCGACTCGGGTCTCCTTGATCCGAAAGTTGAATTCCTCAAGCCCCTTTAGAGGGGACTAACTAGTGGGCTGGGGCAGAGGTGGGGGGAGGGAAGAGATTCCCTGGAGCCAGTGAAAAGCCCCTGCAGGTAATGCTTGAGCACGTTCATGGTCAGTTTCCTACCTGTGAGGACTAGAGGCTTGCAGGTGGTGAGGGAGATTTAAATCTGTCTGCCCTGCAGCCCCTGGGCAAGGCTGTGTCGGGGAGCCCTTGCAAAGCCTCTCGAAGCCCCAGAGAGAGCCCAGCCTGCGATGTCTTCGGGGTCCAAACGCAGTGAGCGTTCTCCCAGGTCACCCAGCTGCCTGGCCAGGGAAGGAGCTGAAGGTCGCTTGAGGCCCAGGACCAGCGGTGCCCAGCAAGCCCAGCCACGGGAGTGGGCTTTGCCTTCAAGTTCTGTCTTTCCCTGCCTCACTTTCCTTCTCTCCTTCCTGGTAACCCCCAAAGGACCTGGAGGACCAGCTAGAAGAGGAAGAAGCTGCGAGGCAGAAGCTGCAGCTGGAGAAGGTCACGGCGGAAGCCAAAATCAAGAAGATGGAGGACGACATCCTGGTCATGGAAGACCAGAACAACAAGCTCTCCAAGGTCGGCGCCAGCTCGCCCCTCCCTTTCCACCCAAATCCCCCCTTGCCCCCAGCGCAAGGGAGCCCAGGGGTGGTCCTGCGCTGTGCTTCCAGAGTCAGCACTCCCACGTGACTCTTTTGCCCCTACCTCCGACGGGACGTCCATTCAGCCTTTGAAGGATGCACCCAGGCAGGCAAAGCTTCGGTCCCCTGTCGTGGCTGCCATCCCCACCGCCCGGCCGTGCCCTGCGGACACCCCCGCCAGAGTGTCGCCTCTTCCTCCTCCTGTTCCGGGCCCCAAGAGCAGCCGGTGCGATGCCTCTTTTCTCCTCCCCCCCAGGAGAGAAAACTCCTCGAGGAGAGAGTTAGCGATTTGACGACAAACCTCGCGGAAGAGGAGGAGAAAGCCAAGAACCTGACCAAGCTGAAAAACAAGCACGAGTCCATGATTTCGGAACTGGAAGTTCGCCTGAAGAAGGAAGAGAAATGCCGGCAAGAGCTGGAGAAAATGAAGAGGAAGCTCGAGGGGGATTCGAGCGACCTCCACGAGCAGATCGCCGACCTCCAAGCCCAGATTGCCGAGCTGAAGATGCAGCTGGCCAAGAAGGAGGAGGAGCTGCAGGCCGCCTTGGCCAGGTGGGCAATTCTGCAACCAGGTGGCTGGCTGGCTCCCTTGGTGGGCAGAGAGCCTCCAGGACGATGAAGGGGGCAGGTGGGCCTCCACAGGGCGGGAGCGCAGGGGGCACGTGTTGGCTACTCTCGTTCAAGGGAAGTGTCTGGCTGGGCCAATGCGTAGGTCCCTGTTGTGTTTCAGACAAAAAGCAGGACTGTCCATCGGCTGCTGTCCGTATTCCCACCCCTCTGACCTGCGCTGGAACAGCTAGAAAACCTCTCTCCCCCCAGGGACCGGTCTCTTCCCTCCTCCAGTGCTTCTGCATGTGGGGATCACTTAATGTCCCTTGGGACAAGACAAGCATTCCTACCTTTAATCCAGTTGGTCTTGATCATTTTGATTTAATGTCCTTTCTGTTTCCCTCATCCAGGCTGGAAGATGAAATAGGCCAGAAGAACAATGCCCTGAAGAAGATCCGCGAGTTGGAAGCCCACATCTCTGACCTTCAAGAGGACCTGGACTCTGAGCGGGCTGCACGGAACAAAGCCGAGAAGCAGAAGCGGGACCTGGGGGAGGAGCTGGAGGCCCTCAAGACAGAGCTGGAGGACACCTTGGACAGCACCGCCACCCAGCAGGAGCTCAGGTGGGACAAGGGAGCCCCAGGGGTGGGGTGGGGAGTGGTGCAACCCAGGATGACCTGCAAGGAAGCAGACCTCCAGTGGGAACACAGGAATGCTCGGTGCAAAGACGGCGGAAGGAGGTGCCTTGGTATGCACCCCGGTCTCATCGCCCTTTCTGTTGGTGGCTCAGAGCGAAGAGGGAGCAGGAGGTGACGGTCCTGAAGCGGGCGCTGGAGGAAGAGACGCGAGCCCACGAAGCCCAGGTTCAGGAGATGCGCCAGAAGCACACCCAGGCTGTGGAAGAGCTGGCAGAGCAGCTGGAGCAGTTTAAGCGGGTAATCGCGGATGGACGGACGGGGAAGAGGGCCTTGGCCGGGAGGGCCTTGGCCGGTGGAGACCGGAGTCCTGCCCGGCTGAACGCCCGTGATGCTTTCAGGCCAAAGCCAACCTGGACAAGACCAAGCAGACGCTGGAGAAGGGCAATGCTGACCTGAGCAACGAGATCCGGTCGCTCAACCAGGCCAAGCAGGAAGTGGAGTACAAGAAGAAGAAGCTGGAGGCGCAGCTGCAGGAACTGCAGGCCAAGTTTGCCGATGGGGAGCGAATCCGGACGGAGCTCAATGAGAAAGTCCATAAACTGCAGGTGCCGCAGAAGGGGGTGTCCTTCCCCCCTTTCTTTTAACAAAGAAAACCACCATCCAGGAGAGACGTCTGCGGCAGTGGCCCTGGACCCCAGGCGGGCTGCTGAGGTCTTTCTTGCCCATGGTTGGCAGAAAGCAGAGCCGGGGTTCCATTGGTGCTGTACCAATGCTCTCCCCTTCCACAAGGTTTACTCGTGAGTGAGTCCTGTTCAGCCAAGGCCCTGTGCAACGCTAGTGAACCCTTCCTCTTTGCTCCTCCCGTCCTGTTTGTGCTGCTTCTTTAGTGCAGCTGGGGCTCCTTGGCGCACCTTCACTGTGGGTGCACAACAGGTGAACACAGTGCTCGGGTGATAGAGCTCCACAAAGGTGGTCTGCTTCCACAGGCCTCTCCAGCCCCAGCAATAAAGTTAGATCTGTCTGCTGCTACTCTTTCGTTTTTGGTGGCTATTTTACCTTATTCTTAGCCATCATCTTTTTAGTTGCTATTTCCTAGAAACACAGGATATCACTGCTGGAAATTAAGCGCAAGGTAGATCAACCAGACCCCAATGCTGTTCCCCTTTTCTAGGCGGAGGGTGAAAACATGACGGTTCTACTGAACGAAGCAGAGGGCAAGACCATCAAGCTGACCAAGGATGTCGTGACTCTGAGCTCTCAGCTGCAAGACACTCAGGTAGGTGCCTTCATGGCTTCAATTCCAAGAAGATTGAGATAGGCCTTTGGAAAGAAGCTCACCAAGGGTGTTCAACTGTCCAGGAGCTGCTGCAGGAAGAAACTCGGCAGAAACTCAACCTGTCCACCAAGCTTCGGCAAATGGAGGATGAGAAGAATGGCCTGCAGGAACAGCTGGAGGAAGAGGTGGAAGCAAAGCAGAATCTGGAGAGGCAGATTTCAACATTAAATATACAGGTATGAATAGTTGTGATCTAGTTGTGTTTATCCTTGCGCAACTCCTGCAAGGTTGGTTGGTTTTTATGCCTGTTTTGCACCCACAGCAAGTGGTAATTGAACCCAACACTACACCCAAGCAAGGTTACAAACTCAACATTAGGAGTGGTGGGTTAAGTCTTCTTTATGTCATGCTATCTCGCTGTAAATTTGGAGCATTCTGCTCTGATCGAATGGACGTTAGTGCTCCTGAAATATTCCGAAAGGTTGGATCGTCCCATTGCGTTTTGTTGCATCTGTTGTAAGAGGGGGGTGGGATGCAACATGCCTAGGAATGGTAGAGCATCCCACTGCCTGCCTTTAGAGATGGGGGTTCCTCTGGTGGACAGACTTAAGCTGTCCTCATGGCTGTGTTTCTCCGAATCCCACCTGCAGCTCTCTGACTCTAAGAGGAAGATTCAAGAGTACCTTGGCACCATTGAAAGCATGGAGGAAGGCAAGAAGAAGCTCCAGAAGGAAATAGAGGGCCTCACCCAACAGTTTGAGGAAAAAGCTGCTTCATACGACAAACTGGAAAAAACCAAGAACCGGCTTCAGCAAGAGCTGGATGACCTCGTGGTTGACTTAGATAACCAACGTCAGATGGTTTCTAACCTGGAGAAGAAGCAGAAGAAATTTGACCAGGCAGGAATTTAACTCTTTGAATTATCTAGCATCAAGCTAGGGTCTAGTGCAAATTTAGTTGATGCATTCATTAATGTAAGTTCCACTAAATTAATACATCTGATGATTAATTACAGGTTTTTGTAAATTAATTCAGTAAATCCATCAAAGCAGTTGTAGTAATGTTGATATTCTACCCAGTCACCTGAATGTTGTAGGCAGATAAGAAAGGATAGATGGAGATGCTCACCAAGCTTGACCCCGTGGCTGTCCTTAGAGTGACCCCCCAACCCCTCCTCTGCCTTCGTAGATGCTTGCTGAGGAGAAGAACATCTCTTCCAAATACGCTGAGGAAAGAGACCGAGCAGAGGCTGAAGCCAGAGAAAAGGAGACCAAGGCGCTTTCCCTGGCCCGGGCTCTGGAGGAGGCCTTGGAAGCCAAGGAGGAACTGGAGAGAACCAACAAATTGCTAAGAGCAGAGATGGAAGACCTCGTGAGCTCCAAGGATGATGTTGGCAAGAATGTAAGTCTCCTGAAATGCAACTGGGTCCTCCTCAGAAGGTAGTAGTGTCCTTAGAAGAAATGAATAAAGTAAACTGCTGATTTCTACCATTATTTTTCCCCCAGGTAATAGTCTATATTTTAAAAAAAATGCTGCGGTCCCCTTTTGAGATTCCATTTGCTCGTTGTATTTCTCTCCCGCTGTTCTGCCAAGATAAGCTCCTCAAAGGGGTGGGGGCGTGCAGGACGGAAGGCTAGTAAAGGGATGAGGCAGACCAGCTTCCTTTCTCTGGGCCCTTCCTGATGTGGTGGACCTCAGCTTCCAGTCGGCATGGAGGGTCCACACCTGGAGAGCCCCAGGTAGAAAAGGCCGATACAAGAAAAGGCTATAGGATCAATGGGGGGAGGGGGAGGATTGACGTCCCTTTTCTAGAGATTTCAGCTTCTGTTTCTGCTGCCTTGTTTCTAATCTTCTTCTTCTCTCTCTCTCTCTCTTCTCTCTGGAAGGTCCATGACCTGGAGAAGTCCAAACGGGCCCTGGAGCAGCAGATGGAAGAGATGAAGACGCAGCTGGAGGAGCTGGAAGATGAGCTGCAGGCAACCGAAGATGCCAAGCTGAGGCTGGAGGTCAACATGCAAGCTCTGAAGGGGCAGTTCGAGAGAGACTTGCAAACCCGGGACGAGCAAAACGAAGAGAAACGCCGGCAGTTGCAGAAGCAGGTACAGGAGCTCCCATTTCCCCTCCTGGCATGCAGAAGGAAACTGGCCCTCCCTTCCTAATCAGTTCACACCTACACGGGCCTCCTTCATAGAGAGCTATGAGAATTAGAAGCGTGAACACCGGTGGGTTTTGATAGCTTGCGCAGCTGCGAGTGCCATGCTGCCCGGAATCAGTCCCCGTGGTCTCCTTCCTGTTCACTAGCTCCACGAGCTGGAAGTGGAACTGGAAGATGAGCGCAAGCAACGAGGCTTGGCGGCGGCTGCCAAGAAGAAGTTGGAGGTGGACCTCAAGGACCTGGAAGGGCAGGTGGACTCTGCCAACAAGGGCCGCGAAGAAGCCATCAAGCAGCTACGGAAACTACAGGTTAGGAGACCCGCCCTGTACCCTTCTAGAGCAGCCCTCTGGGGGTGCCCTCCAGATGCATTGGACGACAACCCATGCTCCCCAACTGGTACTGGAGGGTGGGACCATCTGAGGGAAGAGCATCTTACTCAAGCCGTACATCCCTTGAGTCAGGGAGGGACAGGAGTCAGGCCTAAGCTGACGGGTGACCCTCTGCTGCTTTGAACCCGCCCCCCCAGGCCCAGATGAAGGACTTCCAGCGGGAGCTAGACGATGCTCGGGCCGCCCGGGAAGAGGTCTTTGCCACAGCCCGGGAGAATGAGAAGAAAGCAAAGAACCTGGAGGCTGAGCTGATGCAGCTTCAAGAGGTGAGCTGGAGGGAGGCTTAGAAACCGAGAAGGGGGTTTGGGTCTGCCAGGAGCACCCAGGACATCCACTGCACGGCTCCTGTCCCCAGAACGTGGGTGAGTAGAGGAGCAGTGAAGGGGTCGGAGTAGAGGACCCAAGTCCGCCCTCAGCCATGGAAGTAACTCTGGCCACCCTCCCTCCCAGGGGGCTCTTGGGAGGAATGTTGAGGAGGGGGTGCCATGCAGGCCACCTTGGACTCCAGGAGAAAAGCAGGACAGAAATCTAGCTAAGCAACCATTTAAAACATCACCGCTGCCCAAGCTGGGGGAATTCTAGCACCTTGAGTCCCCTCCGGAAGAGTTGGAGTGCAGCTCCCTGAATCTGGGAGTGGCGGTCCCGGGCCCCTGGAGGGCCCTGCTTGCCAGGCCTCATCTGCACAGGGGCTGCGTCCAGTTCCCGGGAGGCGGCTCAGCCTGTTCACGGAGCCTCTCCCTTGGCAGGATTTGGCGGCTGCAGAGCGAGCTCGGAAGCAAGCCGAGCAGGAGAAGGAGGACCTGGCGGAAGAATTGGCGAGTTCTGCCTCGGGGAGGTAAGGGGGCCTGACTGCCTGTGGGTGCGTTGCCTCACCCCGAGAGGTCGGTGAGGCTGAAACGGCTGGTCTTGGGAGACCCTCAGCCTAGCCGGAGAGCTCGGTCCTGGCCAGGACCGGAGGGCCCGGCCTGGCGGCCCCCCGGATGGCTCTAGGGCTTCTGGGTGGGGAGCCTTCATGGCTGCCAAGCATAGGTAGCCCGTTGCAACTCCCCCCCCAGGACCAGCCTGCAGGACGAGAAGCGCCGCTTGGAGGCCCGGATCTCCCAGCTGGAGGAGGAGCTGGAGGAGGAGCAGGGCAGCATGGAGGCCATGAGCGACCGCTTCCGCAAGGCGGTGCAGCAGGTAAGCCCCCTCCCTGGAGGCTTGGGCCGGGGGCTGCGAGGAAGCGGCTTGCCCAGCCCCCTTTCCCCTCCCTTGGCTTCAGTCGGAGCAGCTGACCAACGAGCTGGCGTCGGAGCGCACCACGGCCCAGAAGAACGAGAGCGCCCGCCAGCAGCTGGAGCGGCAGAACAAGGAGCTGAAGTCCAAGCTGCAGGAGATGGAGGGGGCCGTCAAGTCCAAGTTCAAGGCCACCATCACGGCTCTGGAAGCCAAAATCAGCCAGCTGGAAGAGCAACTGGAGCAGGAATCCAGGTACCCGAAGTCCAGCGGGCAGCGGGCTGTGCTGCGTTGGGTGTCTGCAGCAAACCTGGGCGTGCATGTGTGTGTCCGGCTGTTTTGCACAAGCGCGTGCACCGGGCCTCTAGGCCTGGCCTTGGGAACCCGTCCAGGTGGATTTCTGAAATGCCACCGCAGGCCTGGAAAATGCCGGTTAACTTTTCTCAAGGCCCTTGTGACTTCGCATTCGGCGCTGAATCAATAAAAACCTTTTTTGCGGAAGTATAAACACCCCGCTTTGAAACAATCTGAGGAACGCCCGGAAAGGTTTTTAGAAACACGTCCATTTTCTCTCCACGACCCCGGACGCCATTCGCAAGGCCCAGGCTGTTCCCACCAAAAGGAACCTGCCGGCCCGTCAGTTTAACGGTGGGGAACCACGGGAACAACCCCTCCCTCAAAACTCTGCCTCTTGATCCCCCTCCTGCCTTCAGATTTTGCTGGGCTGTTGCTTTCCAGACCTGGAGAACTTCATGTGGACTAGTGCCTTTGACCTCTTTGCTGCCTTTCTGCCCCCCTGCAGAGAAAAGCAGACGGCGGCCAAGGCGCTGCGCCAGAAGGACAAGAAGCTCAAGGAGGTTTTGCTGCAGGTGGAGGATGAGAGGAAGCAGGCCGAGCAGTACAAGGACCAGGTGCGTGCCCAGAAGTGCCAAGGGGGTCTTGGGAGGAATTCACAGGCGGGCAGCGGCACCAGCCATTCAGGCGAGGGAATCGCGGGCGCCGTGGCTGAGCTGGCGCTCTCCAGAGGCGGGAGCTCTGCTCCCGTCATCCCCCGCCAGAAGCGCCCGGGCTGGCTCTGAAGCCCTGCCGGCATCCCCCTCCAGGCAGACAAGGGCAGCGCCCGCGTGAAGCAGCTGAAGCGGCAGCTGGAAGAGGCCGAGGAGGGGGCGCCGCGCATCAACGCCAGCCGGCCGAAGCCGCCGCGGGGACTGGGCCGGGCCCCCGGGGGCC
>NW_006538346.1:42348-55138 GCF_000186305.1 Python bivittatus
CTTGCCGCCATCCCCCCCCAGGCAGGCAAGGGCAGGGCCGGCGTGAAGCAGCTGAGGCGGCAGCTGGAAGAGGCCGAGGAGGAGTCGCAGCGCATCCCGGCCAGCCGCGGGAAGCTGCAGCGGGAACTGGACGAGGCCTCGGAGAGCAACGAGGCCCTGGGGCGGGAGATGGTGGCCCTGAAGAGCAAGCTCAGGTGAGGGCCCCTTTGCGCCCCCAGCCCCTCGCTTGCTTTCGACAGGCGGGGCCCCCCGTTCCGCCCCTTGGAGAGGCCTTTGCCACTCCAACCCAACCGAAAAGGAATCGCAAAAAGCCACAGGAGCAGCGGGGGCGGGGGGGGGCTGGCGGTATCCCTCAGGAGGGTGCTGGGGAGACCCGCCTGGCAGCGAGTTGGTCAGTCAGTACTGAGCAGGACCCGAGCATAGGCTGGCAGCTTTCTCCTCTGGGGCCTCTTCCCTCCGACCTGGGCAGCCCTGAGCCTGGGGAGCCCTCTACCGCCACGCAACCGCAGCCACATTGAGCGCTTGCCACGGGTGCAGACATAGTGGTAGGCTAACGTCGTGGGACGCTTCTCTCTTTCAGAGGGAACCCAGAGCCTCCGCAGTGACTGAGCAGGTACCATGCCTTCAGTGTTGCAGCCTGCTTGTGATTGCGAAAACGCAGCGTCCCTTTAGGTCCCAGAGAGACCCATGTGAGACTCCTGCAAACTGTGAAGGCTGGGGGTCTCGAGGGCTTGCTTTGAGAGACAAATATTACAGATTTTGCTTCATGACTCTTCACGCTCCTTTCCTCTCGATCCTATGCTCCTGCACATTTATATTCTAGTCGCTCACGAAATAATTCTGCTTCTGCAACGCACCCCTCCTGCCCCGCCTCTTCCAACCACGCTGTGGCGCGGGCCAAGAGTGGGTTCAAAGGGCTCTGGACCTCACACGAGGAGGTCCAGCTTCAAGGAGTCAGCTCGTTAGCGCGGATCTCAAAGCAGCGGCTGCCTTGTCCCTCTGGCCCACGGAGGAGCCTTGAGGAAAAACCCGGCTGCTTTCATGGCCAACGGAGCAGGGCTGAGGCCCAAAGCGTTTCCTCCCATTGCTTTTGAAGCATGACCAGCCCTAATACTTGAGGCAGCTGCCCCACAGCGCTGCCAGGTATGCCACCATCATGGGCACGCAGTGCCCTATTGCTGCTTTGTGATGCAAAAGCACGCCTAGGAACCGGCTCCCTTTGGGGAGAAATGCACCGGCTTAGAACCTGCGCATGGCGGGTAGCTGGGCGGGGGTGCTGCTGTGCTGAAAATGCGCTCTCTCTCTCTCTCTCTCTCTCTGCACATCACAAAGTGCTGAACTAGCCCTGCAAGCCACCTCCCGCTGCGACCATGGCTGTTCTCCCATATTGACCTGGGAATTCATGCCTCACCCACAGCTGGTGAAATAACTCTCTGGATTGGTTGAGTGACTTGCGTTCTGTAATATTTGTAGATTCTCCTTTGCAGGGATTCCCCTCCACCGCCACTCAGCTTTGCTGCTGCCATCCAGGGTGTGTGTGTGCGTGCGCGTGTGCAAAGCCCAAAGCCTGCAGCTGCATTTTGCACACCTTTTCAGCTGGCCTTTTCGGTTTCTGCGCAGGACCGGGGCGGCTAGAATTCTGCTCACATTGTTCTATTCCATGCATTACATTTGATCTCTGATGCGAGGAAAACATTTGGCCCTTTCTTAGTTTAGGAAAAAAAGGCTAAGTACAGCTTGGTGGGAGAATGTAGGGAGAGAAGGGCCAGAGAGAGCTGCAGCTGGTTGAACGAAAGTCGTCCACCTGGCAATGGGCTGCGAACTCCTGGGACTCTCTGCCGCGAGATTCGGTGATGGCGTAGAGGGCGGAAAGGTTAGACTGGCCGGGGGAGAAAGGTCCACGTCTGCAGGCAGCTCTTGGGCAGAGCATCGGCGTCGGCGACTCCGAGCCCCCTTTTCCTCAGACATCCCTGGAAGTACCTTTCCCCTCTGCGCGGAGAAGGCAGAGGCTGGCACCTTCTCCTCACCCAGAGGGATTTTGGACGCAGGCCTCAGCAGCACGCCTGGACTAACACACAGGCATCTCCCCTCCTCAGAAGGATTATCCACCCTTTTTCCCACCTGCAGGCGCGGGAATGAGCCGGCGTCCTTCGCCCCACCGCGCCGGTCGGGCGGCGGCGGCGGCGGCAGGCGGGGGATTGAAAACGCCGCCGAAGGCTCCGAGGAGGAAGGAGACACCCGGGACGGAAATTTCAACGGAACCAAGTCCAGCGACTAGCCAAGCCCCACGCGCGCTCACCCGACTGCTGCACGAGAAAACGAAAAAAGGAAAAAAAGGGGGGGTACTTGTAGCACTCTAGGCTGCTTTGTCCGTCCCAAAGCCACGTTTGCCCTGAGCACAGCCACCTTTTACTCCAGTGTAGGCACAGACACCCTTAGCTGCCGAGGTGTATCTTAGTCCAGAGCGACTGCCTTTCAGAGGGAGACGCCCATGGGACCTGGGCCACCCCCTGGAAGCGCTCCATGTCCCGGGAGAGGAAACCTTGCCCAGAGCTCTTTCGCGCCCCCGTTACTTCCCAGAGTTAGAGACTTTCCCCCCGAAGAAGGCACCACCCCGACCTCCGGAGTTTGCCAAAATCCAGGGGCCGTCCCGAGTCACTGCTTTGGAGGGCGGGGGGGGGGACAAAATGATAACTCGACTTACTACTTCCGATGACCTTTGTGCTTAACATACACACACATTAATAAAGGTTGTTAAAATTGATCGGAGGAACACGAGCATGATGTGTGCAGCGAAGTGCGCCGGAGTACATACGCACAACTCTCAAGTGTTTCTCTCGTCACGCAGAGGACTAGAAACCTACTGCATTTTGAAACCTAGGTAGAGGCAGCCTGCTTTCATGGCAAGATTCAGGGGTATTTCCTTGCTGCCAAATTTCTGCTTCGGTTCTACTGAACGTTGAGCCAAGGAAAAAAGTAAAGACCGGAAATGGAGGTACAGCAGTTTTGGGTGACAAACCAGTTTAATAACTCAGCAGGGCCCATGTCCCCTGCCCGGTGCATGAAAGGGCACCTCACCCCCGAAACCCTGGCCCCCTCCCCTTCCCCAAACAAAGTTCCAAGTTGAAATAGGACCCTCGACACAAATAATGCCCCTGGGATTACGCAGACGTTTTATAAGCCTGCCTTCCTAAAGGCATCTCAGGTTATTAAAATGCACCAGTTTAAATGGGGAAATGGATAGGATCAAGGCACCAGAGCCAGGGCGTGGGGGCCCTTTTATGGCAGACTTCCATTTCTCCAGATGTGGTGGACTACAGTGTCCATCACCCCAAGGCCATGTTGGCTGAGGATGAGGGGAGTTGCTGTCCCGAACTTCTTGAGCATGCCAGCCTGTGCTTTGTTTATTTAGCGAAGTTATATGGCCACAGCTCTCAGCAGCTGACGCAAAGTCTGGCTAAACCCTCGCATTGCTCTGCTAACACCCAAACCGCTTCTGCCAGAGAAGCCGCCCCCACCCTGTGGAAGCGTTTCCAGGGGTTAAACTGGCACTTGGGAGAAGGCGGCGCAAACGCTCCTCCCAGCCGACCACGAGAGCAGCTGGAGCTTGAGAGACCCCAAACTCCGTGCTCGCCATGGGGAGCCAGGAATGCCGGGGTCCCTGCCTCTGACGAAGCATCCCCACGGCAGGGCTTTTCCGGAAGGCCGCCCGCCCCTCTTCAGGAGCAAGGGCCTCGGCGGGGAGGCCCGGCAGGAGACGGGCGCAGGTGGAAGGCACCGGGGCAGGAGATGCTCTCCTCTCCCTGCAAAGGGCCTCCCGGCTGCGGGAGGACAGGCTCGGCCCACTAGGGAAACCCGTGCCCGGCTCCCCTGCGAGGTTCTTGATGTGGCCCTTCCGCCACTGGCTGGGTCGGGCAGCAGCCGCAGCCCACAGGCTGGATCCCACCTGAAGCTGGCGCAGGATTCTGGGCCTTCTCCTGGCCTGCCTTGGGTCTGGGTCTGGGGCCGGGGAGAGGGGCTCCAATGCCGAGGGGGTCTGCAGCTGTTGGCTTCGCTTCAGCATCGCTCCAGGTCTTTGGGGAAGCTTCCAAGCGAGTCTGTGCCCGGCGCTGCACTGAGAGGCAAAGGGGAGCCCGGAGGGACCCGAGGCAGCCTCGCTCTTCCTCTGCACACAGCCAGCTTTCCTCGCTCCTCTCCCCTCTGCCGCAGGTGAACGGCCAAGACGGCCTCGGGATCCCGATACCAGCTGCCAGAGAAACGGGCTGGCCCAACGTCCCTCAGAAAAGCATCTGGGCTACCCTCGGTGCGGGAAGGCCCGCTGGCCCGGCAAGGTTGGATGGCTGCCTCCCTAGGTCCAGCTGTTTGGCCAGCCTGCGAATCAGAAGGGGGTCATCAGCCTAGGAACGTCCGAGGGATGAACGCTTCGACGGGGGGCAGAGACAAGCGAGAGACCGCCAGGGTCCCACCAGGCAAAGGAGAAGGGGGTCTCCTTCACTGCCTGCGTAAAAAGGGCCAGTCCCTGGCGAGGAACTGGAGGGCGGTTTCTCTCTTGCGGCTCCCGGGCTTCATCCTTCAGCCCCATCTGCCGTCCTTTCCCCATTTCGCATTAGGCCAACCTGGCTCCCTCCGGATGGGCGGGCAGGGCCAGTGCCAGTTTCCAGCCAGCTGGGAATCTGGAGGGCCCCAGGTTGCCGAGGGCGGTGTCCATGTGCTCTTTCCCCTCCCCGTTCTCCTCGCAGCAGTGCTGTGGGGATGCCTCCTTGCCCAACTCTGGGGCTTCCCCCAAGCCCTGAAGATGCCAGCCAGACTGACCTTGGGGCCCAATCCAGCAGGGCTCTTCTCCGGTGGGAATAAGCAGCCAGGGGTGATGCATTTGAGCAAAGGGGCAAAGGCTTTAAATAAAAAGAACGCGGGAGGCTTTTACTCAACCTGGACAAAAGCCGTGGGGTGACGCGGGTGGGTCCGCTAACCTTGTGAGCGAAAACGTTCCACGGACGCGCCAACCCGGCTTCACAGGAGGTTGGTCCTTTTCTCCTGGCCCCAGGAGCGAGCAAGCAAACAGCCCTTCGCTCCGGTCATCACTGGGGCATGTTCCGCGCTCAACAAGGCCAGCCTCTCCGATGGCACCAGGAATGCCCATGCTTTCGTGAACTGGCAGATCCCCCTTGGGGCTCGCAAGGTGTGGTTTGGGGATTCTAGCCCCTCCAGAGGACCCCGAGTTGGGGAAGGCCCACGGAGCCTCCTTGGAATCCTTTCTGGGGACGGAGGCATAACGCCACATCTCACTGCTCACCGCCTTTAAAGCAACATTGGCCGGGAGGGACTACCTGGACCAACACCGAGGTTTCTGCAGTTCTCCCCTCTCCGGGGACAAGGGGTTCCTGTAGACTCACCCCTGGGAAATGTGGGGGCCGCTCAGCCGCCTCTCGAACGCATCCCTGCCCCAACAGGGAGGTGGGGGCGCGGGGCTTCGGTACGGAGCCTGGTCATACACAAAGTTTCGGCAGGAGGCCAGCTTAGACTCCAGCGCCTACGAGCAAAGACAGAGGCTAACTCAGCAGGCAGCTGCAGGGGAAATCAAGCACTGGCCCCACCGCTGGATTGGCGCTGAAAGTTCAATCCCAGCCCTCCGGCCTTTCCCTCCTTGTGCTGCCGCTCCTTCCACCTAAGAGCCCCATCCTGACGACTCACCCCAACTTTCCGAAGGAGGTCTCCCACTATGTTCAGCGCCGATATCCGTGCCGCTGGTGTAAGCGGGGTTGCACTGCAGCCCTCCTCAAAACCTTTTTTAAAAAAAGATGCGTTACTTACAAAGCAGACACTGTGTGTACTACGTAAGGAGAAGAAAGCGTGTTTAGCTCTCTTTCTAAATTTGCAGGAATTAGTCCTCAAGACTGCAGGGCAGGGCACGAAGGTGCCAGAAGCTCTCTGGGTGAACCTTCTGGTTTTTGCATTTGAAAGCCAATTCTGAGGCCAGAAGAAATCTCAGGGCATGTCTTAAAGCATCTTAAGAGCTTCCTGAACTGACTTGGTAACAGGGCTTTGGCTTTTTCTATCCTGACTCAGTTCCAGGCCATTAGTGATTTCAGCCACCTTCAGGCACACCCAGGCGTGATGCACAGCCACTTCTTCACCTTCCTCACCAGGGGGCGCTGTTGCTTCACAGACCTCTACTGGGTGAGTGCTCTGGCTGAAAGCATGGGGGGGGGGCGGGCGTGAAATGACCCTTTCACCTCTTCTGAAGGCTCCTGGGGTACTAAATCCAACGCTCGGCCCTCGGGGGACCGCGGGGGTCGATGGTCCAGAGAAGGCGGCTTGCACAGCCATGTCCGTCCGGCCACCTCCCGGAGAGCCCTCTGCTGCAGCCTTCGGCTTCTCCTGCTTCTGCTGCACGGCCAGCTCTTGGCGCAAATCTAGGAGGGCGAAGCAGCTCAACGGTGAGATGACCCTGCCCGTCCTGCCCCCTCTGGGCCTGGGCTCGGCCCAGCTAAAAGGTAGGCACCCTCAAAGTGCCCCAAAGGGAGCAGTGCCCAGCAGACTTGGGAGGAAGAGGAAAAGGTCTCTCCATCAGCCTGGTTCCAACCTGCCCTTCTGGCCACTCGCGTTAACAGGGCCTTGACTCCTCTTCCCTCCCCATCATTTCCCCTTTAGTGTCGTGCCTTTTGCCCTGCGACCCTAGAGCATCATTTAAACGAACCAAGGGCTTTTGGCCACAGAGGAGGATAGAAAAGCGCCAGACCGCTTTGTGAAGAGCCGCTCACCTCTGGCTTCGTCCTTCAGCCGCTGCACCGACTCCAAGAGGTTCTCTTTCTCGTCCAGCTCACTCTCGAGGAAGGCGTTCCGCTCGATGGCCTGGTTCAGCCGCTGCTCAAAGTCCTCCAGGGACATGATGGTGGCTCTACAAGAAGCCCAGGCAGGGCTTGAGCCAGGAACGGAGCCGGGGGAGCCCCGCACGGAGGAAGCTGAGCCCCGCAGCCCCAGGGGACCCACAGGGGGGCTCTAGGCCCTTCTGAGCCCCCAGAAGCAGCCAACCCAGACCGGAAGGCTACCACCCCGGCCCCACGCGCCCAGCCCACCCGCTGGCACCTCTTGGCTCGTTCCAGGTCGTCGTTGCACTGCTCCAGCTCTCGGATGTACTTCTGCAGCCGATCCCGGGCGGCTCTTGCCTGGGCCAGCTCCTCCTCCAAGGCCGAGACCTGCCGGTGCCCTTCGGCATGTTGGCTCATGATCTTCTCCTAACCCAAACAAGCCGACAGCACAACACGACTTGCACAGTTCTGTCGTGTACACTGGGTGCCCTGGGCCAGAGGGCCTTTGCTTACGCCAACCCTTGGGTGTCCTGCCATGCCTTGCCTTTCTGCCCCCCCAGCTGGGCTCATACAGCTAAAATCCCTGTGCCAGGTCCTAACTGAGCTGGCAGGAGACCTTAAGGCCCAATCGGGCCCTCCGAGAGGGTGGGAAACGCCGAGCCTCCCTCTGGGGTTTCTTGGACATCCCTGGGTGCCACCAGCCAGGCTGACCTGGCACAGCCACAGGAGTGGGGAGAGGACGCATGCTCACTGGCCCTTGCCTCCAGCCCGGATTTGGGCTCTGAATGTAAATGCTCCCCTTGAGAGGTGGACCCCTGACCTTGGCTGGGCTCTCTCTCTGCCGCCCGCCCAGCGCTCCCCGCCAGCACAGCCACCTGGCAGCTGGTGCAGCATCAATGGGCTTCTGTCCCAGCACCGCTGTGGGGGGTGCACGGATGAATGAGCCGATTGTCAGAAGGTGGCTCTCCTCGTCAGAGAGCTTCTTCATCAGCTACGGACTGTGGGATCGAGGCGTTAAAAAACAGGGCCCAACGTGCTTTAGGGTCAGATCCTGAGGCTCCCAGGGCTCTGCTCCCCCTTCCTTTCCCCTTCTCTTGCCCATTGGCCGAGCCTCGCCTCGCCTGGCCTGCTCCCCTTTCTTCCACCAGCCCCAGATGCGGCTGATTTCTCCCTGGCAAAGCTCAGCCAACATCCTGAGATGGACAGAGTCCACTCCAACTAGATGGGCATTTAGAAGCGATCGGGACTCCAGCCTAGAGAAAGGCGGCCAGGCCGGAGACCCTTCCAGTACCAACGCTGCCTCCGTTTGCAAACTCCTGTCCAGGGGACTGCATGGTGTACAACAATTGGATAAAAACAACGCATGTATAAAAATCAGTATTAAAAAGTAAATATTATTAGAAACAAACCATACAGAACCCAGGCAAAGAGAGAGTGAATACATCCACCTTAATAGCGGAGCCATCTGAACATGTCTCTGGTCCCTGGGACCCCCAGCCCTGGCGCCATAACCAGGTCTTGAGGGACTTCCAGAACGTCAAGAGGGATGGAGTTAACCTGATTTTGTGGGGGGGGGGGAGAATGTTGGATAAAGCGGGCACCACAGCAGAGAATGCCCATCACCTGGGACCCACCAAATGTACCTCCCTGGCAGTTGGTACCCGCAGCAGGCCTTCTCTGCCAGACCTGATGGGACAGGTAGATGCAACTGGGGGGAGGTGGTCCCTCAAATAACCTGGCCCCATGGCATGAAGGGCTTTAAAGGTCAAAACCAGCACCTTGAATTGGACCCAGAAGCAAACTGGCAGCCAGTGCAGCTCACGGAGCAGAGGTGTGATGTGTGCTGTTCTAGGGGCACACATAACTGCCCGCGCTGCTGCATTCAGTACCAGTTGAAGCTTCCGGATACCCTTCAAGGGCAGTGCCACGTAGAGCGCATTACAGTAGTCCAATCTGAAGGTGACTAGGGCATAAATGACGATGAGCAGAGCCTGCCAATCCAAACATACTACCAATCCTACAAACATCCTTTCACGCTACCCGACTGAAAACTAAAACACAGACAACAAGCCACGCGTGCAAATTTGACCTCTGCCTTGCCCAGGCCAAAGAATGTTTTAGAATGGGCACCCTTGCCAGGCAGCCCTGCAGCCACTCTTCCACCTGCCCGCGCGCTTAGCTACTCTCCCCCTCTGAATGCTCCGCTCCCGCCCTTCCTCTGTCCGATCTCAACTCAGGACCGCAAAAAGATGCCCCCAAATGACCAGGACGGCCCCTGCAGGACTGAAGCGTTGCCTGCACCTCAGATCGGCTCCAGCTGCAAACACACAGCCGCCATCCAGGGCCTCCCACACCCCCAGCCCGCCTCGCTGGCCGCCCTCCTCGGCTGCCACGGGGCTCTGGCGTCCTCGTGGGCAGGAGGCCCCCCGACCCGCTTCCTCACCTTGACCGACTCCACTTCCATTTGCAGCCGGCTGTTCTCCGACAGCAGATCCCGGTTTCGGGATTCCAGCTGTTGCAGCTGCATCTCCAGCTCAGCTTCGTACTCCCGGCTCCCTTCCTGGAACTCGCGCAGCTCCTCCTGGGCGTTCTCCGCGCTGGAGGGCAAAGCAGTGCAGGACCCGGGTCGTTCCAGTCTCACGGCTGGCCCCGTCAGGAAGGGGCGCGCAGCCAAGGAACTGGGCAGGTTGCTATGCGAAGGAGAAGGCTGTGCTGGGGAGAAAATGGGGCCACAGCCCCCCCTGCAAACCGTGGCTCAGGGTTCAACTTTCAGATCCCTTATTATAAGAGGGGAGGGAGGAAAAGACGAGATTCCTGGGGAGAAAGAGATCCTTTTTTCTCTGTTCTAGGCATAGAGACAGTTCTAGTGCCTTTAGGCTTTATTACCTCAGCCATCAGCCCAAACAAGGATCATTGCAACATACAAGCTCTTCAATTTTTAAACTACCAGATCATGCCAATGACTAAAATAAAAGCTAAGTTGCTCTGCTTTGAAGATATTGTTTACTGGGTTAGCAGAACCTTCCTAAGCTTTTATTAACAGTCTAAAACCACACATATCGGGCTCAGTCGGACGGGATTCTGGGAAAATGCACACAAGCCGAACGACACCCTGAAACAAAACATTAAATAGGATCAAAAGCTCAAAAACATTCCTGCTCTATACATTTTAAACGCTTCTTTGAAATGGTGGAACGAGGGCACAGTATGACACTCAATTCCCGTCTTCCTTCCCCTCAAAATTTAGCGTTTGCTGTTTTTAAGAGACGGAGGACAGCCCTCCTACATCTTATGACCCCAGAAGGTCGTGTCTCTTTTCGCTCAAACTGACGTGCTGTGCGCCCCCCGGTCTGCCTCTGGACTTTGTCACGCCATGCCAGGGCTGTTCCAGAAGTGTGCCCGGTTTCCAGAGGCACCTCTGGCGGGCCAGGAGGGGGAGGCGGAGGGTTCGAGGGCATTCTGTGGCCGAATCAATGGCTTTCGTGCGTCCCCACCCTCTCAGCTACCTCTTCACCGGGCACCACTTCTGGGAAAAAGCTCCCTTGCCCCTGCGCTGGCATTCTGGCCTCCCACACCCGCCGAACGCTCGGAAATGCCGCTGCTCGGGAACCAAGAGAAGTCGCAGAGGGAACTTTACCACTGCTTATATTTGGCCGAGAGCTCTTTCCAGTAGATCTTTTCTTCTTCTGCTGAGTCGAACGGTCTTCTTTCAGGGTTGTTCATTGTAGAAGCCGCCGGGCATTATTCTTCTGTCAGTGAGGGAGAGGAGAGAATACTGTTGAGAGCAGGCCTGTTGCTAAGCCCGTCACGTATTTCACAGAACCAAGTTTCAGATTTAAATAAGCCACCCAGGACAATCTGCTTCCCAGCTCTGCAGCTGAAAGTTCTAGACGCCAAAGCAGCACGTGGAACTTTGCACACACTCCGGAGACCTGCTTTCCTCCTGGGGTAGGGAGGAAGAGGCCAAGAACAAGCTCTTTTGGTGTAGCAGCTGGACAAAAGGGAGGAATCCTGCCCTTCCCAGAGGATGAAAGAAGCCGCAGACCTCTCGCCATCTCCAAGGGACACCCAACATCACAAGGCCTACAAACGTGCACCCATTTCTTTAAAAGGGTAGGCAGCAACTTGCAAACTCCAACCCCAACCAACACCTGGACACCCCGAAGCTCTGAAGATGCCAGGCAGGAACAGCCTCATAATTCTGTGAATTAGCAGCAGACGGAATTTCTAGCCCGGCACTTTTTGGTGGGGCTGCCCTGAAAGACGTGCACAAATTACACTGAATTGGACTTTTCCCTCGCGTTGTTTCTTGCCACTGAAAAAAGATCTTATTAGTTTCTGAATTGTTGCCTTAAAAAAGATCTTATTAGTTTCTGAATTGTTTTAAGTAAAGGTTTGGTTTTTAAAGAAAATAAAGGCACTTAATAGAAAGCAAATCGTAGTGGGACTTTGAAAAAAAGAAAGCATTTGGGACTGGGTGTTGGCCTGAGAAGAGAGCTCTTAGTCTTGCTAAATTAGGAGGTGCCTTTAATAAATCTGCGGCTGCTACTTCATCTTCTCTGGGTTCCGAGCTGCTGTGGCGAAAGGGAGGGGGCAGAAGGCCCACCTGCTCCAGGGCAGCAACTACGCCACAGAAAGAGCCTGCGAGAGAGAGCTGAGCTGGGCGCAACCCCGGCCGGGCTGGAAGCCGAACAGACCAAGCCAGGCGAGGCCAGAGGGCGCAGATGGCATCTGCCCTGAGAGGCCAGTCAATCGCCGGGGCTGTTTTGCCAGCCAAGCCGTTATGCCCGGAGGCTCAGAGGGCACCCTGGAGCTGGACCGTTGCTCCCTCCTGGGCACCCAGGCTAGGCTGGAAGGAAGAACCACCAGGACGGTTGAGGTTTCAACAGCTCTCTCTCCGCCTTTCTTCCACCAAGGGGGAATCCTGGGGGGTCTCCTTCAGGCCATGCTAAACTCCGAGCTGGGGCTGCATCCTCTGCAGGCTGGGATGAGGCATGCGCTGTTCCTTCCATCAAATGTTCACCGTGTGGATTTTAAAACGTAGAATAACTTAACAGTTTCTTTGGATTTATTTTTACATTGTGCATGGATGAATTTAAAGATAAGCCATTTGCAACTTGCACCTCTGCAGATTTTGCTCCAAAATATTATTCAGAAGTAAAACAGAATGTTTTACTTACTGCAGCCCTTTCTCTGCTACTTTTAACGGCAGGAGAGGAGCTGCCGGGGGCGGGGATGGTCCCAAGGGCTGCCTTTCCCACCAAACAGGAGGATGGGTGGCCTGTGCGGCTCTGAGGGGGATATCCAGGGGTTTCTGCCCAAGGCCTCCGGCAGGATTGGCCCTTCGTGTCCGAAACTGTCCCTAGAAACAGTAAGATGCCCCAGGAGCCAGAACAGCTTGGCTCTGGGTCTGGAGCCAAGGGGGGGCACCCCCCTCTTTCGTCTCCCTCCCCAACGGCTACCAGCCATTTGCCGCGAGGGCCCCCAGCGGAAGGGGCCGATGCCACCAGCGGAAGAGCTTCGGCCAACTGCTTCACACTGGCCCACGGAAGTTAAGTTGCAAAGAGCTCCCAAAGAGGATGGAGGGATCTGCTGGATCCAGACAGGGGTCCGTGGTGCCCCCAGCAGAGCCCCCTTTTCTGCGGCTGGAGTCAGATCCCTTCCCCACCGCGCTCACGACACAGTTATTACTCCGGAGTTACCAGTCAGGGGTAGAGGGCAAAGGGGAGCTCCCCTGCGGGGAAGGGCAGCGCAGGAGAGGTGGAAGACCCTTTCTGGCCCCCCAAACCCACCCTGGGAGCAACGGGAACGCCGGCCGGGAGACCCTCCTCATCGCAGGCGAGGGGCGGCTGGCTCGCTCGGGTCTAGCCGCCTCCTGCCTCGAAGCTCCCACCGACCCACCCACCCAGCCACCCCCGTTTCTCTTCTCTCTAAGGAAAACCACCAGCGCCCACTCACCCTTCCCGCAGCCAGGAGGAGCC
>NW_006538347.1:0-11676 GCF_000186305.1 Python bivittatus
GGAAGGCCTGGCGCAATATGGTTCATGGGGTCACGAAGAGTCGGACACGACTTAACGACTAAACAACAACAACAAGCTGTCTTACACACCCTTACCTTGAGTGTAATTGTATAACCTGGTTTTCAGATTCTGGGCAAAAGCTATCCTGAAGGACAGGAGAAAAAATCCCACTGAACTAGCAAAAATCTTGTGCTTTATAAGAATCTGGAGGGGTTAGAGTTTTGTTTTGTTAATATAGTGACTGTTGTTATTTAAATGATTTAAAACATGACTAACTTTACATTTATATAAAGTGGATGTTACTTCCAAGTAAATACACTCTGGATCCATGCTGTATGCAAGTACACAGATTAAAAAATTTAGCTCTAATTCTTGATTAGTCGTGAACAAATAGCTGCAATTTATATATGTTGCAAATGTAGCAGATTATATATGTAGTCAGTACATGTGCTCAGATGAACATGGAACAGACTGGGGAATGTGAACATCCCATCTGGATGCAGAGGACCCCTCTGTATAGCATTTGCCTTATATTACTTCTGAACTTATTTATAATCCATTTTCTCCTTCTACCCTTCCTTTCATATGCACAATCCTAAACCAATGCTTTGGCCCAATATTGTGTTTTCAGCACTAGTTTTCTAAAATCCAATACTCTTTCTAGTGATTCAGATAAGTCTCCTTTACAACCTACTGAAAGAGGGCTTGGTGGTGAAAGTAATAAGAAATTAGCCTCACAACTAAACCTACATTAGCCTGTTGGGACGCATCAGGAGAAATAGGAAGAGCAGCCAGGCAGGCAGGTCCATGGTTTTAGATGTTCACTTCAAATATACGTTACCCTTTTGTACAAAAAAACCTTCACTATTCAGAAATTAATTATGTTTAGCATTAGCACAGAAGATTTAATGTTACATAGCTGCATGACTGCATCTTTTGTTGAATCAACAATTCTCTTTAGGTTTCAGTAGCTATTTATTATCAGATAGAAACTTCACAAGCTCAAGATAACTTCCTACGACATCCTATGACATCATCTGTTTTAAAGAATTTTTCTTCTGGTCAAAAAGGAAATTTAATTAATGTGCTTCAAGCCTTCTGGCTCTTTGGATGCTTGACTTGCCAGTTTCCATGGATTCCAACTATCACAGACTGTGCAACTGAGAGGCATAATTTGCTTTTCTTGTGAACAATGAAGGTAAATATAAACATTGTGTACAAGCCAAATATCCCCATCCTGTAAATTGTGGTTTCTATCTGATAAGATGCGGTTATTAGGGTATATCAAAACTATGTTCACACCATTTAAATGTTTAGAACTGAGCCATAATGAATTTCTGGTTCACTAGCTCCCTACAAACCTTTTTCAACTTTTATGCAAGAAAAAGAACAAAAGCAAAACAAAGCAGAGTTTGTTATTATGTCTAAACCTGGAGAGCAATGATTTGCTTTAACAACACTCAGTCAAAAAATCAGAAGAGGAAACCATGTTTTGAATTTGCTTTCATTTAAAAAAATCTATTAAGGAAGAAAGGACAGAATCCTTCCACAGTACATTTTGCTTGTTAACATTAGGAACCATCCATCTGAAAGCAACCCTCTTTGTTTAGTACAAAATATGATTCCATGCATTTGGATATAAAATGGAACTTCAGTTTCTTCTAAAGTGAAAATGGGAATATGAACAGAAAAATAGTATACAATATATTGTTGCTTAGTTTATCAGGATCAGGATGAGTGCACTACCCCCATCCAGGTTCCCCACAATCCTCACATGGGCAGACTAAGAAGCAGGTGGCAGAAGACAACCAAGACAATGCCCTATTCCACAGAAATTATAAGCTGAAAGTCTCAGGTATCAGACTAAGATGATGCCCCAGTCACCACCAAAAATCCTCTTTATGCAGAACCAACTCTATGGCTATTCTGAGCAACTTTGTCAGCAAAATGCTCCATAAACTGGCCTTAGCAATCAGGCAGGAGATCACAGAGTTCTTTTCTCTAGCAGGGAGCCATAACCCCAAACAGGGCCACTGGATGCTCCACAGTGTAATAAGGGAGTAGAAGTAAGAGTGCTTCATCTTTTTCCAATGGGCTCCAGGCATCATTTCTAGCACTTCATTTCCAAAGGTTCTTAGTAAACCAAGATCTTGTGACTAAAAATGGGCTACCAGAGAAGCTATTCAGAGGCAATGAAGTCCAGCACCCAGCTCACCTGCTGTTGCCAGGCACTGAATGGAATTGCCCACCGGAAAGCTGGGAAATTCCTTGTGCCCTCTTTGAAAACCAGTCAGGTTCACATTAGGTGACTTGGACAGACATCCAAATCATTACCCCTATGGGGGTAATGAGAAACTATCAATCGCAATTGGACCAGGATGTGATTTGATCATTGTAAGATATAAAAGAAATTTCTTCTATCTGCGATTGCTGAGAGTCAAAAAAAGAAAAAAAGAAATACAAAGTATGACCACCTACATGAGTTGGGCCTACCTGTTCTATGACTATAATAAAGATTTGATTTGAGCTGGTCCAGAGATAACTTGAGGCAAGATAAAAAAAACCTATAACATATAACCCCTGCTATTCAAGGATAAACAATAACTCCACTCACAGAAAAAGCACACTGATAACAAAAGAGCTTATTTACCCACCTGACCCAAAGTCCTTGGGAAACAGCTAAGTCTTCAGAGCCTTGTGAAAGGCTAACAGGCTTAGCTATTTTTCTCCTCTTAAAATGATTGGCAAAGCCATCATTCATAATTCAGTGTTAGGAAGGACACAGACTATGGAAATAGATCAGTTACAAGTACATAGCAGTGGTCTGGGGATCACTAGTGAGCATATGAGGATACATATGGAGAGTCCAAACTAAAAAAAAATGTTAAAGAATTAAACAGGCACAACCTTATAAGATAGATACATTTTGGCAATGATCTTGTAAGTTTTTGACTATTTTAAAAAAGGAAGTTGGATGCCATGGGGCGGGGGGGGGGGGCGTGACATACATGCCATAGTGTTCCAGACACCATTATGTAGATCCCGCTGCTATGGAGGATATATCAGAAGAATAATCAATTTATTCCACTGATTGGAGCACCTTCTTGTATGGGTAGTTACTGTGGGCAAATTAAAACATAATTATTTTTCAGTCTTAAGCCTACTTAAATTCTAAGACCCTTTTAATAAAACATGTGGCCAGGATCTGTAGGTAATGATCTATATGTTGAGAACCTACTGAAAAAGATAAGGAAAGAATTGTGATGTGAATGGATTGGATGGTAAACATTTACAGTATGCTTCTGGAAAATCATTAGTGTTTATAACACGAGTGTATAAATGTCAGGCCCAGCCCAAGAACAACAGTGAAATGGTCCAGTTGAGTAAAGTTCCTTTATTCGCTTACACCTTATAGACAGAATCTTGCCAGACTAAATCTATACTACTGCAACTAGTGGATATACCCTGGGAGATTCTAGGGAGTGGCTATCCTGAACTTCTTTCACTTCCTACACTCCCCCTATGGACTATGTTGCCTTTTGTCTCCTTTCCCTTCCTGGAATGCACCCCCTCCTTCCTGATAGTCTTGATCTCCCACATCACTCTCCTCCTCATAGACACATTCCATCACAATAAATGTAAATAAGTAGAGATTAAGAGACATTAAAGGATTAAGAGAAAGCTTACTGCACAAACCTTGACTGTATTCTTGTGTTGCAACCTGATTTCATAAAAAACAAATTCTTTCCATAATCACCATGATTTGATTTATGAAAAGGTAAAGATACCTGTGAGTTGAGCTCAACTCCTTTTCCTACATAGTAAGAACCAGTCTTTTGTTGTGTTGCTTCTTTTTTTTTTCCTTGACAACCGTACAGAAGTTTTTCTGGGATGCGCCTTATCTGTCAATGTACTCTGCCAATGTATTTTACCATGAGATGTGGAGCTGGCTACCAGTTTGTCTGCCTTCAAAAAAGGGTGGGACCAATTCATGGAAGTTAGGGGGATCAATAGCTATTAGCCTTGATGGCAGTGCGGCTGCTTCTGAAGGCCATCTGCTGGGAAACTAGTGGACTTCCTTATGCAGCTGATTGGACACTATCAGAACAGACTGCTGGACCAGAAGTCTGATCCATCAGGGCACTGTTTATGTTCTTATTCTGGTGAGGCCCTGCTCAACTCTTCTAACTCTGGAAATGGCAATGACTCAGATGTGATTTATTTAGTAGCAGCATGCTGTTCATAGAATTTCCTCTCCTTAGCAATTTGTTTGGCTTCATACATTTACGGTTATATATCAGGCTGCAAATACTCTTCTTTTTTTGTCCTCCTATGTCTTTTGCTATGGAGTTTATGTAGTCTTTCACTTATTGTTCTATTTTTCTGCTCTAGATTTTTAATTTTTATTTAGTGGATGCATGAAAAACTGTGACCCTGTTATGGAAGTACCCATCAGAGGCTAAGGCCCAAGGCCCAAACCCAGTTGGCAAGAAAGCTCTCATCCCCAGAGGTTTCCAGCATAAATTTTAGTTGGAAATAAGTACCCAGAAATAGGGTGGCCAAGTATAGAATTTGGATTCAAATTTTATGTTACTCTAAAAGTCTTGGAGAGGTATAACAAAGTTGTGACCAATATTTTCCTAAATCCAAAACATTCTAAAAGTCTTTTGTAAATACCCCTATCCTTTCCTGCTATTTATGCTATACTCACTGTCAGCACAATATTTAACTGTGGTTAAGATTCAATTTAGAATTGTCCTGATATTGCCCATATAATATTAGCACAAATGCTCCTTTATAAGCAACTGAAGAGTGCTTGGTACTTAAGTTCCTTTCTTCCTGTTCACTCTGACATAAAGTCACATAAAGACAACAAAAAATATTGGAATAGCCTTGCAAGATTTATTTATTAAAAACTTATCACATCTTTTTTCACAAGTGAACTCAAAAGCAGATTACAGTAGAAAAATGTCATACAATGGATAAAAACACTTGTCATTTTAATTATCTTCATCTGTGATTTGGGAATGCTTGTATTATATGATAGTTAACAAAATTATCCTACTATTTCAACCAGTTAGTATTCAATTCCATCTCCTTAAATATAAATGTGCAGAAATGTATACAGCAATATTTCTAAAACTATTTTTGTATGGAAATATTTTTTTCCTGAAAAAGGTAGGCAATTTAAGCAGTTAAAAAAACAGGAAAAAGATGTAAGATTCACTCTTTACTCACATCTTTACCAGCAAGAATCCTACTGTTACTGTAGGGTAGTAAAACTTTCTGTCTATGGGATTTTTTATATTGTGATCCTAGAGCTCTAATCCTGCTATAATCATGGACTCCATGGAATTAATGTTGTCACTGCAAGCTCCTGATCTCTGCAATGGAAACTCCTAAGCCTAAGATACTAGAAATGGTCAAGATGTTTGAGCTGAACTATAACTGACCTCTTGAGTCCACCTGCAGCTATGAATTGGCACTGTCAATTTCAAATAGCTCTGCAGTCCATAGGAATTACTGGACCTATTCTGGCACTGTACCCAATAAGAACTCTCAGAAAGACAAAGCAGTGCTAGGCTCCATGCCAGAAGCTGCCCCTTTAAGGCTTCCTACTTTGCAAGCAAGTGGTGGTGTCTGGGAGGAAGTTCTGCACTTCTCAGAGCAAGTGGACGTTCTGTAACGCTTCAAAACATCCTTTGGCATTCTTTCCCTATGTGCTGTTCAGGCCCAGAACAGTATATTATGTAGATTAAACCCACTCTTTTAGAAAATCTATCCTTTGCACATTATCAAAAGCATTTGTCATGAGGCCAATGAGCAGTTAACTGAGCAAGGATTTAATGACGTACCCAAGTTTTTACATACCTAATCAGCGTGGAAGCGAACAGCCACCACATCCATGTTGCTAAATATATGTGGAAAAAGTGCTTAAACTGGAATTACAGGATCAGGTGTCTGACTTTTAATGATCATGATATTTCTGTTTCAGAATTACCCATTTCACAGTTCTTTTATTTCATTATATTATGAAAGCAAATGATGCCTAGAATTCAGGTAGAGGACCTGTGATGCATATAGGGTGGATGAATCTACACAATGAGAAATGTATTTGCCATGTCGCCATATTCACCACAGCTGAGGTGGGGGGTTTATTGTTTTTTTGCTTTTCAGCTTCACGTATGAGGTACATGCTAGTTAGAATGGAAGCCTGGTTCATTGGCAAGCTAAAGCAGTATGGGGAAAGCAACATTAAGAAATAAAAAAGTGCTTTAACGGTTTGCCCATCAAATCAGTATTACATACATTGAAAAATAGATTATGAGTGTGCACGTGTTGTGTGTGTGCCTCATACAGAAATGGACATGCATTCAACGGTGGAAGGAAGCGTCCTTGTCTGAAGCCAAAACTGAACACAAGGTGCTTCATTTGAATCTTTTCCCCCACACAACTCAGAGTGGCAGTGGAAAGAGAATAGGTTAAGTAACCCTATTCTTAGAGTTCTGCTATCAAAGATCCTTTGGATCAACGCCTGAAGAAGGCAAAGGAAAGATGCATGTGACAGCTGAGAATCAGAGGATTTTACTGAATATGTCGGTTTGTATGGTTTGGGATATTTGGCTAATTTCAAATATCAGCATGACCACCACAAAAAAGTGGAAATGTACTATCGTAATCTTGCTAACGTTGGTTTGCTTCATAGCAATCAGAGTACTGATACTGAACATTATATTACAGATTCGTATTGGTTATGAACTTTATAAAGGACATGTATTTTTAAAACATGACCTTTTCTTTTCTATAATGCTACATTTTGAATTATTCTGTGCTTATGAACGAGCAATTCAATAATGGCAGATCTGTTTGGGTCAAGCACCAGGATGGGAATGCTACAAAACCAAAAAAAAATTGGTCCACAGATGGTCAATGCAGTTCTAAAGCAATAGTAGGTCAGTGAAAGGAAGACATGATTTCTGTACAGGATTCCAGAGGAAGTGCTACCAAAGCCGACAGGAGTCTGCACCTCGATTCATTGTAGTATTTTCTGGACAGTTGAAAGCTTTCCGGAATTCCTCAAAATTACTCATAGCACCAATAACTCTGAAGTGGGGAAAGAAAAGGTAAATATGCAAATTAGTTTAATACCGTGTCACATATTCTTAATGCCTATACTTTTGGTGATTTTGGACTACAAAACATTAATGAAACATATGCTCACTCAAACTAGCACTGCTACAGCGTCATACCATTCAGGTTGACATATAAAATCCTTTAAAAGGCTCACCACCCACTTCCTGGGTTCATCAGGTGACATTATTGGATTGCTGAGACCTAGAGTGTGCTTACTTTGTCCAGTCTTATAGCACAGCCAGAAATTATCAGAGATAGACAGTTTATAAGACAGCCAGGCCTTGTGCCATGAAAGGTTTTATAAGTGGCAAACAGCACCTTCGGCTGCACCTGGAAGCAACTGGCAACAAGTGCAGTTCATGGAGCAATGATGCTGCTGCATCAGGACCAGCTCTAGCTTCTGAGTGTTCCCCAAGATTCTGTTACTATAGCTGTTACAATAATGGTAGTACTAACCTACATGTCACTGGGTTTCTTAGACTGGTCTGCCTTGCAGATCACTTCAATCTTGTAAGCCTGAACATGCTTCCTTCTCTCTTCCTTTATTTTTGCTGAATTAATGAGGGGCTGGTCTGAGATATTTTCTCAAGTTACTTTCTTTGTTCAGACCCAGGCCCCTTTTATCTGACTTTGCCTCGGTAGCATCTCTTCCTTCTGTCTTTCAAGGCCATTCCCTCTTCTCTTTACAATTACATATCAGTCCTGAATGGAGAAGTGCTACCCAATCCTGGACTAAAGGATATTTCCAGGATCTTGGCCTTCTAATCTTCCCTGTTCAGACCCTCACAGACTCCAGATATTGGGACAGGAAATCAATAGCATCACTAAAGTGGTGCAGGTTCAAGATATTCAGTTGGGTATGGTCAGCAGACTGATGATACCAGAACCTAAACCGAATGGATGGCCTCACTCAGCAGCCTCACCTGGATGTAAAACAGAAGGGGGCAAAAACATGGAGCCCTGATGCACACCACAATGAGTGCCTTCTGGCGTGCGGACTCTCTCCCTGCCAACAGTGACTGGAAATGTCTGCAGAGAGAGGAGGAGAACTCCTGCAGCACAATTCTCCCCCTCCTATTCCCTGCAAGCATATTGTAATGTTATTGTTATGCTTATGATCTATCTTTTAACTTCATTCATATTTCGTAAGCCTTCTAGAACTGCTATTATGATTGATGCAACCCATAAGAGAAAGGAAGCAAGGAAGCAAGGAAACACTCCAATTATACAATCTTACTAACAAATGAGTCTTACTAACAAGTTTTCACTGAATTCATTGGAAATTAATTCTGAGGAAAAATGTATAGTAAAAAATATCTTAATCTAATATTATTTAAACAAGGGCACCAAAGAATTTCTAATTACTCTGGAGAAGCCTGTTCCCTCAAATTCACGCCCTTGTTTGTGGAGCAATCGTAACACAAGGAACACCACTCTGCTTATCTATGAGTTGCAAAACGTGGCTGATTCAGTGTTTATTGCATTCTGCATTATTACACCATATTGGACAGCGAGAGGGATGGAAGGCAAAATGGAGAGGATAGCAAGTGCAGTAGTGAGGTTTTTGAATGTAAGCATAAGTCTCATGACAGAAGCAGACTGTTGCTGCATATTCTGGAACGCAGGCAATAAAAATAGGAAATGCAAAAATCCTGCACTCTTCAGTCATAGCCAGTTTGCTGCCTGAAGTGGTTTGTTCCGGATTACTTTATGGGAGAGCCTGGATGCACCTCAATCTGTATTCAGCTTTCATTATTTTTGCCCATGCTCTATTGACTTATAAATATGCAGAGTTGTCTTTGCAAAAATAATAATAACAACAACAGTTACGTTATCCCAAGAAGAAATGCTGGAGCAGCTCAGGTGCCTTCCTGGTAACATTTATATGTCCGTATAACATTATATAACACATATGGGGGGTGCGGTGGGGGAGATCTTCCTTTTTTAGACTGCTTCCGAAGGTAAGCAAGCCTAATCATCTTAAGGACTTCATCCCACTACTTTTTATACATACACTTAATTATCTTATTACCATTTGTCTAAACTGCGATCAGATCAGCAATATGTTCTGGAGACAAGGTGGCCAAGGACAGGATGCAATATTGTTGATGAGGATACACCATTAATTTGTATAATGCCGTTCCAGCTTTTTAGGCATTCTGGTCTCTTGCTTGTTCATTGCCTGCAGCAGCACATTAAACAGGGATCTCGACAGGAGTGCCTGTAATTTTATCCTGATCTTTTATTTGCCTGGATGTTGTTTGCATATGACCATGTATTCATGTGCTTTACATTAGGCTTCACTGTACTTTTAATTTTTGAACCTGTTCCTTCATTAAAAGGGTCAGTTTGATCTAGCACCATTCAAGCTTTTCAACGTTATCTGAATTCCCCAATTTAAAAAACAAACTTGTGTCATAATTGAATTATTGTCCTTCACTGCTTAACTCTTCCTATGGGAGAAACTATATTACTGGAAAATGTTTTTTCTCATTCCAAATGGTTATCCACGCAGGGTTATTTTTAATCCTTTTCTTTCAGAAGATGTATACTTGGGGCAACAATCTTTTAAATACAGATAAAGCTAAAAGGATTCTAGCACCTTCTATGGATGCAATTACATTTCTAAGGATATATTGAAACAGCTCCACAATTAGGGATGAAGGAGGGGACTGTGTGATTTGGGGTTTAATTCTGATATAAACCTGTTGGAGGTTTAATACACTTATTTTCTTTACCTTCTCCTTAAAAAATTGGCAGGAAATTGCACTGCCAATTTCTGTGAAGCTCACGGTTTGTCCCTCTCTTCACTAGGCAGACCACTGGGTAGGAAGAGAGGAAAATACTGGAGGACAGATCTGTGTATGTCCCTTAACCTATCCTATAGTCCCAGAAGTGAAATTAAAATAGAATTAAATAAGGGAGACATTTTAGTTCTCTGATAGTTTTCTCCCCTAAATAACACACACTGTTACATATATGCAAGGAGAGACTGATGATTTCAAAAAAATAATAATTTAAAATACTATTTTATTAATTATTATTATATAATTATATATATTTTATTATTATAATTATATAAGCTGCCTACAATCTCCAAGTGGTACACAAGAAATTAAAAAATAAAATACAGCATTAAAATATAGCAGAACAAATAAAAAGCAGTATAAAAAAATTCACCCCACAGAAATAATAGTTTGGAACAGTCTGGGCAATGAAACTGTACTGTTGGGTCAGAACACTCCTATTGCAGAGCACACCAAGATGCATCAGCTTTTGCTGGATGCCAGGATAGAAATAGGCAAGAATTGCCTTCAATTGTGTATATGTTTGGGTGTGTGTCTTTGCCAAAAAAAAAACAATCCTCCCTACCCACATTTCCAGAGCTGGTCTAAATTTGTTGACATGTGGGGTCATAGTTGGTCCATACCCAAGATTATAATGCTAATTTGGATTCAGAATATTAGAATAAACATTAATAAATTAAAATCCAAACAGCTAAATGCTAGATCATCAGAGAAGAGAAACTACTGCTTGGAAAGAAGAAATTCATCCCCCCATTTTATCTCCCTTCTGCCAATCAGCTTCTTGGGACTAGAAAAACAAATCTCCAGAAATTATGTACTATAATAAAACAGGATAGAAAATAAAATGAAAGGAGAAAAGTATGTAATGTATGAGGTATTTCAGAACAACAGGGTGGTTAAAAGAAATTGTCATGTCTCCCAACTGATTAGAACAGCTGTTTATATTAGACACAGGCAGTGCCCAGGTTAAGAATGCCCAGTTTACGAATGACCCATAGTTAAGAATGGAGCCTATTGTAGCAAAATTTGAGTTAAATACACAATGGTTTGAGTTAATTACACAGTGGTTTGAGTTAATTAAGTTATTATACAATAATACTGTTCTGGCTTACATACAAATTTGATTTAAGGACATACCTTAGGAATGGAACTTGTTCTTAAACTGGGGACTACCTGTACCTGTATGATTTACTCTATTATTGCAACTGAGAAAAAAGGAAGCAACTTAAAATACCTGAACTGAGGGGGACTGTGAACTCCAGTGTAGATTTGTTCTCTTGCAGCTTCTGGTTTAAATGAATTACATCTCACCTAAGATAAATAGTTAGATAATTAGATAAAAGAATGAGTTAAATAATGCTGAACCTCTTTAATGGTCTAGTTTATAACTAATGCCAGAAGTAGTCATCTGTAGCCTACTTGAATCGGAGAGAAATTATGCACAAAGCCATCCGTGCCCAGATTGTGCTATAAAAAGGGAATTTGGGATCCCTGTGAAATTTCTTCCTCTTCAACAACTAGGAAGCCAGGAAGGAATGAACCACCAATTAGGAAGCAGCACTGTAATATACTTTACATCTTTTTTTGTAAGGTATGTCATTGTGGAAAAGAAAATATCTGAAGAGAGCCCTTGTAATTTGTTCCTTTTCCAAGTCTGATTTTTCTTGCTTATATAAGAAAGACAGGAAGGAAGGAAGGAAGGAAGGAAGGAAGGAAGGAAGGAAGGAAGGAAGGA
>NW_006538347.1:11955-27803 GCF_000186305.1 Python bivittatus
GAAGGAAGGAAGGAAGGAAGGAAGGAAGTAAGTTAGGGGGGAGAGAAAGAGAGAGAGATAGAAAGAGAGATACCACTGGTCAAAATCTACAATTTAAGAAAATGACATTCTTTTTATAATGTCTACCCACCATACAGTGAACAGCTAAATATATATATATCCATTCTGAAATGACATTTTGTACTACTCACATGAGCATAACTCAGAAAGAAGAGCTGATTATGGGTGAAGTCAATGCCTGGTAATAGAGCCTCTTCCTCTCCCTGTCTCTTTTCTTTGACCCATTTCCTATAGGCCTGATGAGAGACATAATGAACACATTGAAGGCAGTGCAGATTTCACCAGCTTTTTTTCCTGCAATATTATATTTGGGGTGGGGTGGGGAGTATTTACTGGTCTGCACTTAGAAACAAAAGAGCTACCTACCCTGAAAGCCTCTCGCAATCCTCCGTTATCTGCGATGTTTTCTGCCAAAGTCCTTTTTCCTTTTATCTAGGAGCAAGAATATTGTTAATTAACATGATTGTTTCTGAACCCACATCAAATGTTTTCACCTAACTGGAAAAAAGTACAAGGATAGGATAAATACTTTCATTTTGGATGTATTACTGGCCCATAGTATCATACCTGCATATATTTGCTGGTGGGTAGGAGGGACATTAATCAACACAGTGCCTAATCTGCTGTGCATGTAATGCAATCTAGTGTCATATACCAATGCATAACTGCAAGCAAAATACAGGTAGTCCTTACTTAACAACCACAATTGGGACCAGCAACTCCACTGCTAAGCAACATGATTGTTAAGCGAAACTTCATGTGACCGCGACCTGCAATTTTATTATTAGCTTCTTCATTGACTCTGCTGTCAGAAGCCAGCTGGGAAGCGCACAAATGGCGATCATGTGACTGCGGGGATGCTGCGATGGTTGCAAATGCAAGGACTGGTCATAAAGTTACATTTTCAGTGCTGTTGTAACTTTGAACGGTCACTAAACAGGGCAGTCGTTAATCAAGGACTACCTGTAGGCAAAGTTGGAAAACATTTATAATGTTTTCTATACATGCTTCAAGCTGCTTGTAGCATTACAACTGTTGGAAAAGTGGAAGAATACGCTGTCTTTCAGATCACTTTGGCAACTATGTAGCACTGCTACTTAAGTTTTCCAAAGAATCCAATCAGTGGATTCTAATGCTTCATAATGTTAGTCTTTTCTTTGTTCATGCTACTGTTGTGATATAGATAGATAGATAGAGAGAGAGAGAGAGAGAGAGAGAGAGAGAGAGAGAGAGAGAGAGAGAGAGATGAGAGAGAGAAAGAGTGAGAGATCTAAATAGATCTAAAGCTGCAAGGAATGCAGGTTTAATCATACCTATTGTATGGTTATTGACAGCTATATAATTGCATAGGTGCATAGTGAATAATCATCTAATCAAGCAAGCAAAGTTGGTTTCTTGCCTCCCTGCCTTGAAGTTAAAGGAAAAAGTGAGGGAAAGCATTGAAAATAGGTAGAGCTTTAAAACCTTTCCCACCAGCCAGAGTAGCCAGATGGAACTAGATGAAAGCATGCATTACTCAGTGGGGCAGTACAGAAAAAGCTGTAATAAATATAGTAAGCTAAATGAATATACAGGAAGAAACCATGTCAAAGGAGGTAAGGAAGTATACTACATGCTGCACAAATAAGCCAAACATCAAAATATTACTGCTGATTGGTTCAGATCTAGTTTTGACTGGTCCAAATCAGTTCTAGCCAAACTTACATTCAATCCTGCTTTTTTCCAATAATAGTTGTTGTACTGATTGACCATACACTTTGTTTTTTCTTTGAATTTTTCTTCTGACTGCAAGGACCACCAGGGATCCAAATTTCCACTCTTGTCATATTTGCGACCTGCATTTCCATTTTCAAGTAAAAAAAAAGTATGATACAAAGCATAGTATTAATAATAAACATACACATCTCTTAAAACTGAACCCAGAAACATTTCCTTAAAAAAAAATCACTTCATTAGCTAGGTGAATCTTACATTTTTCCTGATTGAGGGAATATAAAGAAGAATTTAATTCATGATCAACTATTTTCACTTAAAAGACAGCACAAACACTACATCTCCATCTTGTTTTGGAAAGTATGTGATGTTTACATTTAGATTTCATCATTTTTATTTCTAAATTTAGGATGGGGCTCTGGGATTAGTCTTAAACTTAAACTTTTCTTACCAAAGTTTAAGAATCTGAATAACTCACCATTGTTATCAAATCCATGAGTAAATTCATGCCCAACAATTACTCCAATAGCACCATAGCTTAATGACCTGAAAAAGAAAGGAACTTGACATAGATGGAGAAAACAGAGCACCAGAATTTACATTCAGTTTTATGTAAACCAGAAAAAGTGAATAAAAAAGTATATTTAAAGAAACCTTTGAAAAAACCACTGTTGTTTGAAAAACACTTGGCTGCTAAGAAATAAAAAAAAATCTTAGTCTGTAAAAAGCAAATGGAAGTTAGGCTAATATACACATAGAAGTACATTAAACTTCTCTGAGTACATTAAACACAGTGCCACCTCACATATAATTCTCTATGAAAAACCTATTAATGGCATATGATGTATGTGGTTTTAATTAACAGTTACATTGGATGTTTTTATTTTAATGGACAAATCACAGTTCAGTGTTACATTTCTATCAACAATTTTCATGGCTGCTCACAATTAACCTTTTGGAATCAATTACTAGCCCTGCAGTATGAAGGAAGATAAACTTCATATCTGTCACAGCGGTTAACAACTGTAACTTTCAAACACGCCAAAAAAAAAACCAAAAAACTCAAGCTAATTAAATCGTCAAAAGAACATTGAATCTTTTATTTTTATACAAGCCAAATACGGCTTGTAAGCTACCTTAAATCAAATCTGATGGAGAGACGTCTAAAGTATACATAGTCAAATTTATTAGAATGGAGTGTGCATGCAGTAATAACAAATTGCTGGTGCTTATTATTTATTCATTTATTGTTAGACGTTTATTTTTAAGAAGATATAACATTAAAGAATATAAAGGCCTTTCCTCAATCTTATAGTTTAAAACCATAAAATGGAAGAAGAATGAAGGGAAAGGGGAGATGTGCAAGATTAGTTAAATATCAGACTAAAGAAGTGAGCTTCTAAAATATACCAGTGAAAGGAACCAGATGGTTCTCATGTTTGAAATAGCAGGGAGGAATAAAGGAATATGGACATAGTCTTGGAATGAAGGCATATTTTTTAGTTTTTGAAGGGTCAAGTGTTCAGTGAAGAAAGTGAAACTTAACACTAACCACTTTACTCTCAGAAATCACTCTAAAGCTAATGTTTAATCATTTTCACATGAGCTGAATTCAAAATGGTGAAGACAGACAAGGAACATCATGTTCCAGTCAATTATCCTGAATCCAACCAATAGCAGAGTTTAAAAAGTGGAAATCAAACAATATTCTGCCCCTGAGCTGCCAGATCTGGAGTAACAAAATTCCCCTTGCTCCTAGAATATGTGTACGCACATAGACATTCAATTATATTGCCATTTATGCTTTCAAAACATGTTGTATGCATTTGTATGGTTGTCCACAAAATAGAAGGAGGGAGGGAGGGAGGGAGGGAGAAGTTATAATTGGGAAACAAGCCATTTTTTTCTGTTTATATTAAAAATCTTCTGTTGGCTGTAATACCCAAAAGATAGCATGATGGCATTTTTACAACCAGACACTTTTCACTGTAACTTAATAATCACTGTAGGTTGCAGTATGAGTCATTGTATACCCATGGCAGGAAAAGAAGGGAAAGATGGCTCCCTGAGCCAGAGGCTAGGAGTTGATAATATAAAATGTGGGTACAAGTTGCATATATAATCAGGGAAATTCAGATTTATTATTTTTTTAAGAGAGGTGTTTTACCATATTGTACAGGTGGCAAAATTGATGTTGGGAAAGTTTCAGAAATAGAATTTAATTTTCGGAATTTGCATTGGATTGCTGTGCTATTTCATTTTCCGTTGTTTCATATTTTATTCCACAAGGACATTTTGTAGCTAAAACACGGTTTCTTTAAAATTTCAAAGTTAAAGTCTGCCATAAAATATAGTTTGACCCCTCTGCTAGTGGATGAAAAATGGGGAAATCACAACGGGGTGAAGGTGTACAGAAGTTGCAAAGTAAATGTAAGCTAGGAAACAGGGGATGAAAATCTCCCTCCTTTTAAAAAGAATTATTAATGAACTAAACAAACAAAAATAAAACCAATATAACAGTAATTTTGTGTGTGTGTGTGTGTGTGTGTGTATGCATAACAAAAACTTCAAAAAAGAAGAAAAAGATCCATATAATACTAACATACAAACAGCTCAATTTTTAAAAATATTATTAAATCGAGATTATAATCACATCAGTTTATTACAGCCATAAAGCCATATACAGTAAAATATCCAATAGTAAAACTGTCGCATACATCTATAACAGAAAAACAATGAGTATAATAGGATCTAAAAATAAATAAGAACATATACAATAAAATAAAATAATAGTGTTATAAAAAGTGATGAATAGATAAGTAACCAAACTTAAGTAATGGTGCAGCATATTGTACAGATGGTAGCACAAAACTGGGCAACTTGGGAAGATATTTTGAGTCATTATCTGAAAGAAGTACCAGTAAGTAGAAATCACACTCCCTGCTCCGAAATTTCTTCATCATCGGATAAATGAAGGTCTGTCTAGAGTCCTTGTATAGGGAGCAGTGTGGTGACATATGGCCTAGAGTTTCTATTGAGCCACACGGACATAACTGAAGATACATAGGAGTACCCTTAAAATGTCTGGAAAGGACTGCTGAGGGTAATGCATCCAGCCTGGCTAAAGTGAAATCTAAATTACATCGAAACATATTACTCCATCTTCTACATCTATATTTCTAAATATAAAGTCATTTTAAAAATCAGCAGAGATCACATATTTCAGAAAATCTCTTCATTGCCTGGGGTGGACCCAAAAGCTGGCCAATCCTGAGATGAAGGATGAAGATACCTGGGGCGGGGGGGGGGGAACTAATATAAAAAAACAAAGCAAGGAGCCAATCCGAAAAGCCTGGAATGAACTCTGGGGCTGCCCGTTGCGATCTGGGGCAACACAACACAAGCCTCCAAATATTCCTCTGCTCAGGAATAGTGGGAATGCACATTCACTGCGGTTCTTGTCTTGGGTGTTTTTCAGCAGGGCATACTGCTTTCCTACCACAGGCAGTGCCTCTCAGTCCATAGACTGTAGTCTGTTTCAAGTGAGAGTCACGCATTTCATCTGCAGGCTGGGTTCACCTGCTGTTGGGGCAGCCTGCCTCCACAACGGCTTGTCGTGCGGAAGAATTCACTGAGGGGGAAAAAGCTCCAACTGATGTCAAAGGAAGATATATTTTCAATTGTAGTTATGTTTCCCACCCCACCCCACTTCCCTCAAGACTGAAATGGGGGGGGGGGAGGAAGGCTATACCTTTTCTCCACTGACTCTGTAGTCCAATCCAAATCAGAGTCCCCCATGCTTGGTTTGAATTTACAGTAACAACAGCCACCCCATCAGTGTCACTGCAGATTTTCAAAGATCTTTCATTTGATTTAACAATCCATAAGATGGTAATTGCTCTCTGAGTCATATCCAAAACCTACAGTATGTTTTAATTCCTACCTTGGCCTTTTATTTTATTCTATCTTCTACAAAAGCTAATTTGTATGTCATAAAATGCTTCTTACAGATTTTATTTTTATCACTGCTAAATTCCATTACAAGCCTGAGGTTAAAATTATACATTTCAACAATGGAAGCATCCCATTCTATGACAAGTTTATTATTTTATATTGTACTGAAGACAGGTATGGCATCGAATATAGAACACAGTTTTAAGAGTAAGGCTGTTCAACTTTTTGATAGTATCAAGGAATGTGCCTGCAATACAAAACAGAATGAAATCTCTATCCTATTTTTTTTTACAAGAAACTGAGCAATACTGGAACAATAACACAACATTTCCAGTTTAATTTATTTAATAAACTTTAGCCATGAAACTTCTAACAATGTATGTATAAATCATAAGATATTCTCACACACTTCACATTCCCAGATAAAAAAAAGGCAGCAGACTGCCTACAGTCTGTTTTCTTTGTTAAAAAAAAGGGGGGCTGTCTGCTTGGGGGGGGGAAACCATACAACAGGCTGTAAGCTCAGGAGGAGCTTTGTGGATATCTTAAGAATAAGAGGGGGAAACTAACAGAAAGCAGAGAAGCAAGGAAATTTTTTTAAAAATGCAGAACAGATGAAAAAGAATATGAGTATTGATAGCAGAATGAGCCATAGAAATCTAGGGGAAGAATAGAGGAAGAAGGAAAGTTAATGAAAAGAGAAAATGGATCTAATAAAGGACTTAGTAGGAGATAGCGGCTGAATTTCATGCACAGGGCTACTTCAGTAGTTCTGAGCCATATAGTACTGAGGACATGCACACAGGTTTTTGGTCCTCCACTTGTTATGGGTTTTCCATTATTAATAGGTTGGGTTTTGGGTTTGGGTTTTTTTTGGTTATTGTTGTTATGCCTGGTCTTGACTGATGGTTCATGATAGTGGAATAAGGCTCCAGCAGTGGAACAAGCTCAAATACGGTTTAATATGCTGTGTCTTCCAAAGCTGTTAACCACTGGGAAATAAAAACATTTAATACAGAGTATCTATCGTGAAAAGAACAAAATCTTCCACAATGTGTTACCATGTATATAATTCCATATTTTTTGTTTCTCAATTAATAATCACACTAATTTATAAGTAGCAGTTAGCACTTTAATTTCCGTGTAGACATGCTCAATCAATGTTGATTTCATAACACTGCCTTACACACGGATTCCACAAGGATTTCATAGGCCAGTAACTATCAAACTTTGCCCCAGGCAAAGAAGTAAAATTAATCTCTACTTTCTGGAATCTGGATGCTGTCACATTTCATGATTTGAGAGCTAGATTCTCAGAGATACTCAGCACTCCTACTCTATAATTCAATTCCCATTGAGACTATAAGGAGGCAAATTCTGCTGACATAAAGGATTTGGGGGAAAATAATCTTGTGGGGAAAGATTATTTCCAGTGTAACAATTATCAAGAACATGATTAAAACAAAAAAGTGGAAACCTAAGAACGGTCTCTAATCTCTTAAATAGGAATTGTATGTTTTAAATTCCATTGACATGATATTTAGCATTAACAGGTTGGGGGGTTTTGTATGTGTGCAAGCTAGCAGCTTCTACATTGATCCACAGCTATCAGCAGTTTGTTTTCTAAAAATATTCACTGCAGTTTGAACTGCAATACATGAGGCTTTGTGGATGTTTAATTCATCTCTGCCTGCAGCCTGTTTTCATTTTATAATGGGGTTTTTAAATACGCGGGACAGGAACGGAGGATGATGACAAGCCCTATTGTAAAACAAACCTCAATAAAGCAAATATGAGGAGAATTTCTTTTCTAGGGTTACTGTTTCATCAGGCTTAAAAAAGGGCATGAGGATGGAGGAGTGCCAGAATGCATGGTCGTATCCCTAATGAATTGAAAACAAAAAAAAGAAATAGCCATGTATTTCTTATTATAGTTATAAATAAAGAGCAGTTTTTCATTTTGATCTATATTTTCAGTGCAAAAAATAAAGTTAAAGTTAATAAAGCATCATTAATTGCACATATCTTTAGGTTTTCCAGTTTCTTGCTTCAACAAGTGTCTCTGCTGATTTGTAAAATTATTTCATTTATAAGTATTTGACTTTATAAGCATTTCATATATAAAGACTTTTTACCTGGGATATTCTGTTCCCCAGAAGAAAGGCTTCTGGAGTTCTCCTGCTGGAAACCCTGTGGTGTTTTTAGAAGAGGAAGAAAAGAAGAAATAATTCAGTCTCACTGAATAAAGAAATCTGAATTTTTCTAAGACATTTAGACAAGGTAGAGAGTCTTTCTTACACACAAGGGTAACAGAGTTAATCTAACTCTTTTACTTTCTGCACACAAGGGTAACAGAGTTAATCTAACGGTTTAAATAATGAATCTCAGTGAGGAGCATAGTATGTCTTTATAAGTAAGCCAGATAGCAAAGCCAGAGACACAAAATTTAAAATGAACCTACCTTCCTTCCTTCCTTCCTTCCTTCCTTCCTTCCTTCCTTCCTTCCTTCCTTTCCACTTATGACTGCAGGGGCACTGCAACTCCCCCACCTGCCTATTTCCCCCGCATCTATGTCCTTTTGGCCACCCTGCATAGCGTCATTCAGCCGCAGCAGTGCCAGGGCTGGGGCTGAAGTAGAGGCCCAAGACCTTCAGCAGTTTAACCCAGCTGTCACCACTCTCAGGCCTTGACATCAGACCCAGCGCTGCTGCTGCCACTGAGAAATGCTGCCTCAGGCCCCACGCTGCTGGCCTTCACTGCCTCGCACCATTCCCCAAGCTGCACTTCTCATTCCTTCCCTAAAGCCAGCATCCCATTGTCCCATCCCTTGCCCAAGCCATGCCCCTCTTTTCTTCCCTAAAGCCATCATCCCATTGTCCTGTACCTTCTCCAAGCCATGCATCCCATGCCTTCTGCAAGCCAGTGTCCCATCCTCATGATCCTTTAGAAACTTTCTGATCTTCCTCAGGTCTCATGAGAATGGGATGCTGGCTTTAGGGAAGGAACAAGAGGGAAACATCTAAATTAACAGGCATTTGTCAATGATTTAGTGATAATTTTGGAAAATGCTTTGGAAGGAAAAGAAATATTAATGAAAAAATTAAAGGATTTTGGTGAATTAGCTGGATTTTAAATTAATAATGAGAAAGCAAAGATGTTAACAAAAAATAAGGGGATGGAAAAGCAAAAAGGATTCATGGAAAAAACTGGTTTTAAGATTGAGGAAAAAAAGTGAAATACCTGGGTGACTAATATGAATTGTATGTTATCTCAGAACAATTACATTAAGACATGGAATGAAATTAAGAAAGAAGGATATGCTAAGATGGGAAAAATTTCAATTGTCATTGTTGAGGAAAATACATACAAAAATGAATGTATTGCCTAGAATGATGTTTTTGTTTCAAATAATACCTATTAGCAATGGCAGAAAGATATATCTAGGTTTGTATGACAAGGAAAAAAGCCAAGGGTTAAATATAAAACCCTCCAAGGAATGAGGCGGATAGGGACTGCTTGATTGAAATTGTATTTTGCAGTCTGCTGCTTGGTTTGGATGAAAGGGTGGGTGTTGCTGAGAAATAGGAGAATTTTAGAACTAGAAGAGCACAACCTGAGGTTTGTATGGCATGGTTTTCTATGGTATGATAAAGTTAAGGTTAATGTAGCTTTTAAAAATCACTCTATTAGAAGTGCCATACTGAGAATATGGAAGAGATATAAACCCAGATTGTGCCTGAAAATGCCTTTATGGGTTTCAGCACAAGAAGCATTTATAGAAAAGAAACAGCGGCAAAGAAAGATGGTTAACATATCGAGAGTTATTAGAACAAGAGCATGGGGAATATAAGAGGAAATAAAGAGAGCGATTGACTGTAGAGGGTTTTAATTTTCAATGGTTCTCATATGCACTGTTCACAGAAAGATTTAAGATAGATAACAGGACATTTGCAATTGAACAGCATAAGACAGGATTTGAAATTTATGAACCACAAATCAAAGACTATGATAAAATGGCTAGGAATTTTGGATATAATATACTGATGGAACAATGGGAAAATATGTGGTTGAAAGGACTGAAATACACATTATGCTATAGTCTAAAAGAGATTTTTTATAAAATGATGTACCATTGGTATATGACTCCAGAAAAATTATCCAGAATGTATAAAGGTACCTCAGATCTATGCTAGAAATGTGGACAACATGAAGGATCATTTAATCATGCCTGGCAAACTCATAAAAAAAAAAAAAAAAACAGGAAATTTTGGGTTCAAATATACACAGCGATATGTATAATTTTAAGGATCAACATTCAACTGAAGCTAGAACTTTTTTTGCGGGACTAATGGATAGACAATCAGAAAAGAGCGATGGAACATTGTTTTTGTATAAGATAACTGCTGCAAGACTATTATATGAACAAAAATGGAAATGAAATAACCACAATGGATGAATGGTTGGTGAAGATCACCGAATTAGCAGAGATGGCAAAATTGACTTGTGTGATTAGGACAATAACCTCATTTATTAGTGACTGGCAACCCCTTATGGATTTTTGATGAAGAAAGAAAAACATGAACTTGTGATTTATGGGTTTGATGATTAGAATGGGTAAACTATGGAAAGAAGGAAATTATGATGTAATATTAGAGGGGGTAAAATATAAACACATTTATAATCATTGTCAAGAAGAGCAGAAGCCACCTTCTTTCCTTTCCTTTCTCTTTCTCTTACTTTTCTATTTTCTTTCTTTTTCTCATCTTCTTTCTTATCTATTCACTATTTTTATTTATTTTATTTTTTCTCTAAAATTCGTATTGTTTTTATCTTGTTATTTTTTTTTCTTTAATTGTATGTATGTAGGTATGTAGTATACAGTATATAGCCTGCAATCCCTCTCACGGTCCACTGTTGTTTGGAACTGTCAAATAAGCTTTATGATGTAAAAACAAATTGCTTACATTACTATGGATGGAAGCAAGATGTTATTGATCAGCATTTTTTTAAATCAACATAATCCGAAAATTAGAGCTTCTGTTTTTGCAGCACACTTAGTTAAACAAGTGAGCTCTATGGTACTAAGCTATCCCATCTGAATACTATTTAGAGTAGGGATGGTTAATTCTCTATTTGTTGCCTAATGTTAATAGTGGGAACTATTTGGGCTATATACTGTATGTATGTATGCATATAATTTCAGAGTTCCTCCTTTTTAGAGTATCTAGATCAGTGTTTTTCAACCTCAGCAACTTTAAGCTGGGTGGACATCAACTCCCAGAATTCCCCAAATAGCATGGCTGTCTGGGGAATTCTGGGAGTTGAAGTCCACACAGCCTAAAGTTGCTGAGGTTGAGAAACATTTATCTAGACAGTGCTATGACATCAAAATCAAGGCTTAATCTGATAAATTTGAGGATAAGGCAGCCTTACTGGAAATGAACTCCGATTAGACATATACGATAACTGAAGTAGAATATAAAATAGATTAGAAGTGAAACCCTCCATCTCTTCAGTTTTGTGCAAGCAGTCCCAAGAGAAACACTTTTGAATCTGTCTTAGCTCTATCTATCATAAAATGCCTGAACAAGAGTCTTATGACACCTTATGGATTAACAAATGTATTGTAGCATTAACTGAGCTCTACTTCATAAAAGCTTATCAAGTCCTTGAAGTCTTATCCTGAACTGGCAAACATTGGTGGAATGCAGAATTGTGAGCAGGGACATCAAAGAAAAATGAAAGGGAAAAATGCAGGCTAGCAATTACATTACATTGCAAATGTCTGTAATAATCACATATTAACACTATCACTGACAGTAATATATCTTACTTCTTTAAACAAATTACAAGCTGCCCTTTAGTTTCAACCCTAAAAGCTATTTAAAACCTGTTATAGGGTAAGCTAATTAACACCTGCATTGGGATAAAAATTTGTAAACAGAATGGAGAATCCAGGTGATCAACTGGAAGTTCTTGATAAGTTCAGCAATTTCAACACTTCTACAAATAGCATTTTTTAGAGATTAAAATATTACAGAATCTCAGCCTACAGGCTCACTAATAGATAGGGCAAAAAAAGAAAAAGAAATTGGAAAAGAAGAAGAAAGTATCTCTTTTTTCTATCTTTCTATGCCAAAGGCAAAACCAAAGTTGTGTGTGTGTGTGGCACTCAAAGACAAGCTGGTGAGAGAATGCCTGAGGCAGCAGCAGACATGGGAGGAAGTTCAAGCAGACGAAGTCCCATGGCAAGGCAAGACCCTGCATGGGATGTACCATTGACAGATAGCTGCGGTGGCTGACATTGGGAAATCCTATCAGTGGCTGGAAAGGGCTGGACTAAAGGACAGCACTAAGGCACTGATCATAGCAGCACAAGAACAGGCACTAAGCACCAGATCCACAGAAGCAGGGGTCTGCCGCACTAGACAGGACCCAACATGCAAACTGTGCAGAGAGGCCTCAGAGACAGTCCAACACATAATGGCAGGATGTAAGATGCAGGCAGGAATAGCATGCACTGAATGACACAACCAAGGAGCTCGCTTCGGGTACAGGAACATCTGCACAGTGTATGGGCTAGACCTTCCCACGTCCACAGAAGGTCATGGAGAATAACAGGGCTAAGATCCTGTGGGACTTCCAGATCCAGACAGACAGGCAGGTACTGGCCAATCAACCAGATATCGTGGTAGAAGACAAGGACCAGAAGACATCAGTGGTGGTAGATGTAGCAGTGCCAAGTGACAGCAATATAAGGAAGTAGGAATATGAGACGTTGGAGAAGTACCAGGGCTGGAAAGAACTAGAGAGGATGTGGAAAGTAAAGGCCAAAGTGGTTCCAGGGGTGGTAGAAGCACTCGGGGCTGTGACTCCTAAGACGGAGAGTGGCTCCAACAGATCCCAGGAACAACATCAGAGCTCTCTGTCCAGAAGAGTGCAGTGCTAGGAACAGCTAAGATACTGCGCAGAACCCAAACTCTGGCAGAGGATCCAAGATTGAGGAAGACACATACCCACCCATAGGGGTGAGAGGGGATTTTTTAATAAATGAAATTAAGGGACACTAAAATAAATATGGTCCTCTAAAAATTCAATAGTAATAGCTCATCAACAACCACACAAACAACACGATGATTTAGAATGTTTTCTCAAGGATGGTGATATTGTATGGTTGTGGCAGATTACTACACTGGATTGGTAGTCACTGGACCACAAGTGACTGTGTGCTTTACTTATTTATTGAATGTATTGAATTGAATTTGTATGCCACCCGATTCCAGATATGTCCTCAGATTGACCTTCGTTTTTAATTAATGCTAGGAAGACAAGCTAGCTCTTCCTATTTGCTTTCTAGAGTGGCCCACATCACTTGCTTGCCAAATATGAGCCATGAATTAACAAGCTCCCTGCCCTGACCTTACTAAGTTAATTGCTAACCACTTTCACCTCCAGCGTAGCTCACCTCACCTTAACAAGGTTTAACAAGGCAAACAACCTGCGCTAATTTGTAACTTTCTTTGTGGATTCTCCATAGTCTGACTACATGCTCTCTTCCTCTTCTTTACTCATGGAATCTAATCAAATAAACTATATAATTTCTGTCTAGTTAATCTTCCTCAGACTGGGTTGAGCATTCCTAATGGTGGGGGGAAGTGTGGGTGTTTTATAAGATTTACCCTACCAAGGCAACTCCTTTGTGAGTAGTATACCATAGCAGAACTTCCTTACTGTTACTTGCACTCCCCATGGCAGATTGGGAGAGGATCTCTCTGATGTTCTAAGTATCTGGATGTAATTAATACATTTTTATTCATTTTAACCATTCTGGCATATTCCACTGCATATTCCTTTTTTGGTATCCAACCTGCAAACAGGTTTTGAACCAGCAACCTTCCCTATGCTAAGTGAAGATCACAGCCACTACACTGTTTCAGCTTTGTTGTAACAAGGATATACAGAACCTATTAGAGTACATGAAAGCACTGCCTCAGTTGAAAGAGTGCTCCTTTTCTTTGCAAAGTAGCTAGTGGACTGATAAATCAGCCTAAAACAAACTGAAATACTTTATTGCAAACAGACAGAAATACTCCAAGCAACATAACCAGGAAACATGTACTTTGGAAGTGGAGCAGAAATATATCCCCTGAGGTTACTTTGAAGGTGAGTGGGGAACTAATAGAAAGTGATGTCCATTTTTACCCTTCAGAAATGACAGCCAGCTCATTCTGGAAGCAGGGCAACCTACCAGTGTAGATAAACCTTACCAGTTTTCTGAGCATTCAGACTAGAGTCTCCACTTTTTCACATTTGATCAGAAGCTGCGTACCATTAGTTATTGTTAATATTCTCAGTCTTCAAGGTCCAGGAAGAGCATGGAATATTAATGATGTCACTCAAATATATAGAGATAAAATTGTATTTTTTTCCTGATTTTGGAGAAGTTGGGGAGATGTTATATAAAACAGGTTGATTAGTCTTCCTTAGCAATGGGTGGTCGTGCCTTTGAGATCAATGTTGACTCCTGGTGACTTGCTAGACAAGTCCCTCCAGTTTTCTTTTGGCAAGATTGGAAATTGCCATTGCCTTCTTCCTAGGGCTGAGAGAGAATGACTGGCCCAAGGTCACCCAGCTGATATTGTGCCTAAGGTAGGACTAAAACTCACAGTCTCTCAGTTTCTAGCTTGATGCCTTAACCACTACACCAGACTGGCTCTCCTTAGCAATACATGTATTCCTTAACAATTCATGCAATATTTGGATCTTCCTATTGGACTACGTTTGTCCAGCAATGCTTGCCTACTGCCAGGACTATCACAGAGTGAGTTTCATGAATGATTTTATATATATCTAACCCAAACTCTTCTGGCTACATTTGACACCTCTCAGCTTTTGTTGGACAAATTCCAACAAAAATTCCTCCATCGGGAACCCTGACCTTTCAGTACAGCAAGACAATCCTTCTTAGTCTGGCTGTCTAAATTAGGCTGAGATGAAACGGTATATTATATTTAACATCACTAATAGAATGAAAATATTGTTCATGCTCCTGAGTTCCATATACAAACTTGTGCCAAACGTAACAGAAACTGGCTGGGTTTGGTTACAGTATTCCTAAATCATCTAAGAAAAATCAGCCACAAATTACTTTCAACAAGTTAATGAAAGCAATCCAAATAAGAAGTCCAAATATGAAAACTGGTACAAAATAAAGTCTCTGTTGCATACAATAATGCCTAACCACTAGCTTATTATCTAAAAATTCTGAATGAGAACACTAACAACATGTCTCCCTACTTGTTCAAAAATGCAAAGAATTACAGCCTAAATCAAATGCACATGCATTGAACATGGGAACCCTTGAACTTGTACACTTTAAAAAAATTAGATTCAGTAGTTATACTATATCTCTATGTGCAACTCATCTTGTAAGTAAACTCTGTTCTTTAAACTTGGATGTCCCAAGCATTCAAGGTGAGGAAGGCCTTTTCCCCAGTGTTCAGTGACTTAGAACATTTTCTGTAGTCACTGTTGCCTTGCCAAGATCAGAATAATAAGGACAGGCTTTATATTCAAGCAGTGATATTCTTTCGAGCTGAATGGCCGTGGTCTAGTTTTCTGGTGTCATGATGTTTTGCCAGCAGCTTTGGCTGGCATTTTCAGAGGGAGAGAGAGCCACTTTTGCTTCTGGCGAAATGTCAAGACACCAAAAAACTAGACCTCGGCCATTCAGCCCAAAAGCCCGTCACTGCTTAATTGATGCCAGACACAAAAACCTACACCAAGATACAGCTTTATATTGCCTCAACAAAGCTGGGTGACATTGTAAATCACTAGAGGGCAAATGGCCTTAATGAGTATGGGATTTACTTACTTACTTACTTACTTATTTATTTATTTATTTATTTATTTATTTAATGGATTCCTTGATGTACTAGTGACATGTCTATCAGAATCGTATGACATGTGCAGGTGCCTTGTTACTTCATAAAGGAATGGCATCTTTCTTAGGGGAAGGGATATTTGTATGCAATCTGCCTTCTCTCTTTCTTTCTTTCTTTCTCTCTCTCTCTCTCTCTCTCTCTCTCTCTCTATATATATATATATATATATCCTGTATA
>NW_006538347.1:30519-44634 GCF_000186305.1 Python bivittatus
CCATAAGGTTCAATGTAATTACCGTTCGCCCGTCCCGGCGCCCGCGGACCACGCGACAAGGGCGGAAAAAGGGCCGGGGACGCCGCGGTAGGGCAGAAAAACGGCCGCGGACCACGTGGCACGGGTGGAAAAACGGCCGCGGACCACGTGGCACGGGCGGAAAAATGGCCACGGACCACGTGGCACAGGCGGAAAATGGGCGCGGACCACGTGGCACGGGCGGAAAAACGGCTGCGGACCACATGGCACGGGCGGAAAATGGCCGTGGACCACGTGTCATGGCGGAAAATGGCCCCGGATCCGGTTCGTACCCCGAGGCGGAGTTCGCAAACCGAGGTAAATTTTTGCGAGCGGAGCTGGTCGCAACCCGAAAAGTTTGTAAGCAGAGGTGTTCGTAACCCAAGGTACCACTGTACTGTATTAGGTTCCAAATACAGCCTGCAAATATTCCACCTGGCCACTAGATGGCGCCATACGGCTAGAGTTGTCTTTATTCCTTCCAGCCATCTAGCGTTTATCCAAATTTTTGCACCCCAGAACTGGAACCCCTACTTTATCTGGCACTCGGAGCTTTTAGGCTTTCTAGTCACATGGAGTCTGTTCACACCAATGATCATGCAAAGCCTCGTTTTCTATATGTGAATGTACTACAAGGTACCTGACATTACAGGGACCTATCTTTGCTTTAATGCAAATACTATGAATTTAACAAATGGACCCAGATTCAGATTTGTCATGCTATCTAAATAATTGGAAAACTGCAGAATAATATTGCAGGGACTGTTTTTTAAATATGGATTGTCTGTTATATAGAACAAACAGTTTATATAAAAAGACTAATCTATGCAGCCTTACTGAAACTTATATCTTTTCAAGCTAACTTTTATTGCAAGTTGAGCTTGTAAAATACTGTATAGCAGAAAATTCAGCTACAGTAAATTTAAAATGTGCAAATATTAAAAGAAACATTTTCCAACTTACCACTGCCAAACAAAAAGTTCTAAAATTCTTCCTGCAATATAATGTCTCCAAAATGGTGTCATTCAATCTTCCTCATTTTATTTATTTATTTGCAAGATTTAGAGGTTATCTGATTCCAGAACAACTCTGGGCATCTTACATTAAAAATAGTAAACAATAAAAAGAAAATTCTACGTATCTATATAAGTTTGACTTTTTCCCTGGCTGCAAATGGGCATTGAGAAGGATTTGCCCTGGCCTACTGAGGGACTTCATAGCCATTTAAATGGTGGCCGCCCACAGAGAATGGAAGACACTTGAACAAATATGGCATCTGGTTATAGGAATATCCTGGATATTTCACTGTAGGAGGTTTGCAGTTTGAGTTAGCACTCTGGGAAAAAAGCTGTTATTCCAATGCTTGTCTATATCAACGGAGGCCTAATGCAGGTTTATAAACAGTGATGTGATAAAGAGTGAAGTGATGTTTTACCTCCAAACCTGATTGCTGCTGACTTTAGAGTTAAAGCTTTGGCCCCTTCTGAAACCTCAGGCATCTATATTGCTGGCTACCACAAGAAGAATCCTCCTCGGAATCTGAACTCTCAGATCATGAGGGCTATATTTTCATGTTTGGAAGGAATAAAATGGGTTACTCTATCCCCAGAATTGGATGGCCTGGATTTCATCAGACTCTGAAAACCTTGCTTGATTCTTTACCTTGGTAAAATGATAGGTGTGTCTATAAAATACATGCACTGAAATTGAAGTGACTTAGTCATTATTAATTTGTCCCCTGTATTTCAATGGGTTATTTTAAATTTAGATTAGATACAAAGATGAGTATTACTATGATTTGCCTGTATGTTTCATATTAACTAATCATAGTAATTTTTAAATTATGGTGAACTTTCACTATTCCGATGTTTCAAGTCTTCAGCATCAGAAGACATAGTCTTATTTCACTGTATTTTAGTAATTGTCTGAATGAGCTTCCCTTAGCATTCTCTGTCTTTGTAAGGGAAAGCCCCTGTGAAGTACTGGTTGCCATAGTGGGCCAGGAAAATCCAGATCTGTGGTATCTCTCGGGAGTGAGATGGTGGGACTAATGGAAGGGGCATTGCAATGTTGCAACACAAACTCTGCTTATTTTCTACATCTGTCACACAGCCCAAGCAGTTAGAGCTTTCAGCAGAACATCATGATGCTGTTTTTGTCCTATTGATGAAAGCAACAAGCTCCTAGAGACACCTGATCCAGATTCAGTTATCCTTTAAGCTTGATGTCAACAACTGATTTTAGGACAACAAAGATTCACAGCCTAGTTTATATTACAGTATTGTGGAAATTTAAAAAAAAAAGATGAGGGGAAACTATGCATATTGATTCGTTCTGTGAGGAAAAGATAGAATGTAAGTCTAATAAATAAGATTCTAAGGAAAACCCATAGGAAATGCCTTATGCTCACGGCACAAAAAGTGTATTACTATATTCTGTCTGTTTGTGCCTACCATTTCAGAACACATTCTCTCAAACAAGTAGAAAGAAAATTAAGCCAGATAAATAAGAAGATCAAGTGGGGAAAGGTAACATTAAGCAGCCCTTGGGGGAAGGAAAAGAATAAAGATAAGCTTAATCTCATTGTAATTCATGCTGATTTGTTGAACAGTTCCCTTCATTCCAAAGGAGAACAGTGATGGAAGATGATACATATGGGACTGCCCTACAATTTTATATTTCAGGAAATACTTCCCAATTAATTTCATCTTCAGTGACATTTTCAAAACTAAAAATCTCCTCAGGATATATTACTGCAACTAATAGCTGCATCCATAAGAATGAAAGATCAAAGGTGTTTATCTCCTTTTTCATAAAAGAGAAAATGTGTTTTTTCCACTTTGCTCTGGACACTCATGACAAACTAAATATAATTTGGTAGCAAATGGTCTAGAAGAATCTCAGAATAACCCCTTCAGGTTTTTCTCTTACAGTTTACAATATATGCATGCAAAACAATAACTACAGGACTATGATAGGTGTTGTTGTTGCTTTTGTATTGTACTACAAAGACAAATATCAGCAATGTTGTGGTCCTAGTCCCCCCAGACAGGCACACAACAGATAGACAGCAGAATGAGCTGTCCCATTATCTTCTTTGCACACTCCCCTGCACACCCAAAAGCAGTGGCAAAACTTAAAAGAGAAAAGGACGTAGATTGTGGGAAGACTCGACGGTCTATGTGATTGTGGAGCCCCTCTTCCCTTTGTCAAAGAAGGGGGGAAAGAGGAGATAGTGCTATTTCCTCTTGATTATTTGTATTATTATTTGATCTGACAAATATTCCCCCTTTTAAAATAAGAGAGATGTTTACTTTCATCCATTTTAAAATGGAGATTCAATCCCATTACTGTATTGACCCGAAGTTCACAATAATAACTCTGCTCATTTAGACAGAAATTCCAGCAGCATCATTCCAAATAGCCATAATTGCCAGCAGAAATTCTCATCATCATCATTATTATTATCTATAGCATAGTTATCATTTTCTTTCAAAAAGCCATTAAGTTCTAAACCAGCCAAAACTAAACATTTTTAAATTTTATCAGTTTCAGTGCAATACCTTGGGGCTGGAAACTCTAAATTTTGTCTTGAGTTACATTTCTTGTATATTAATTGTATGATGATATTTCCTCTCAATACTTCCCCAGTACATGCCTTCCCAACTTACTCTGTTTTCGGGACTTCTTTTCTCAGCCAGTAGAAATCAGATTGGGCCACATGTCTGCGAGTTTGAAGTACATTGCCAAAATAGTCTGTTTCTGAAAACTTCATCTGGAAATAAATATAAGGATTATGCTAGTATAATTAAAAGATTAAAACAGAAAGAATAAAGATGAACAACTTTAATGCTAGACAAGTGAAATATCCAGAATTTAAATGTTCTGAAGAAGAATGTATGTATAATTCTTCTTCTTCCTCCTCCTCCTCCTCTTCTTCTTCTCCTCTTCCTCCTCCTTCTCCTTCTCCTTCTTTCATCATCATCATCATCTCTTTTTTTATTATCATCCAAAACCAGTACAACGTAAATTAACAACCCAGGTACAATCCAAAATATAATAGCATTACAACCATTTACATTTGTATTAAATGACATAATTAAATGAAACTAATATATGGAGCAATTAAAAAGGTGATTTCAAGACACCTTTAAAAAAAAGATTCAAGGTAACATTGATTGGGGTGGCTGGGCAGTCTTTCCATTAGAGGGCAAATTAATGAAAAGTGCAGCTCCACGTAGTTCCTACATCTTAGAAAACCACCTTCCAGAATTTTGAATTTGCCAGAGGCACAAGGGCATTGCCTAAGTGTTTAAGAGATTCCTTTGTATCTGCTATCCATAACTGCAGAAAGGAAGGCATTAAAATGTGCTTTGAAAAAGGCCCATTGGTAAGTGTATAGGGTAACTTAAATAATATGCATATTGTAGTTCCCTTGATTCACTGAGGTGACAATATAACCTTAGGGCTGCTGCTAAATTATGCTAAAGTTCCATATATTATGATATTTCTTCAAAAAGTCCCGTTTTGTATTTAAAAGGAAATCAGAGAACATGCCATGTTGAAAAAGTTTGTAGATATTGCTATATATCATCTAGTTTGTATAATTATCATATACTAGGAGTGGCAAAAGCTGCATGAAAGATTCTGACCCAATAAGATATGATTAGTTCCCAACTCTTGTTTCAATGCAGCCAGCCTCTAGTCTAAGTACAGCACTGGACACACTTCTAGGTGTAGAGAATATAGCTCTCAGAAAGTATGATTTTATCCTTTCATATGATTAGAGTTTTATGCTGGGGTATAGTTGCACACACCATAAAGAAACTGTGCTACCAATTTTGCAACAAGTAGTCTTATGGCAGCAGGTATAATATGCTCACCCTCGTTCCTAAAAAAATCTTAGAATGGCTGCCATACTTCCTCAAGGTGTTGTGGTGGTGTGGTCGATATGTTCCATTTGATATCTAGAAGGTTGAAAAACTACCCCTAGATATTTAAAACAACTAACTTGTGCTATCTATGGTTGCCTATCTATGTACCAGTGTAATAGTGTATAAATTTCCCCTATGAATGTTAACATCAAATATATATAGGTTATGTGTCCAATAAACTTTTCTGTGCATTATACAAATTGGAAAGCAATACAATTCTGTTGGAAAACAAGAAAATGCTGTTCTTATGCCACAATGTTTCTATGAAATCCATAAATACAAAATTGCTAGAGTTATTGCTGAGTTATTTTGCAATGAACAGAGTTTTCTTTTTCATTTATATTAGAAAATTAGTGAATATTGCCATTTTAGGAAACCATTCTGAAGCGTAAAAATATAGGCATTTACTAGGAAATTCCATAGACAACAAAGTGATTTTGCCTAACATATGGCACACAAGAAAACTTAACGTATTATTCCACTGTTGCTTCTAGATCTTGGTAAATACCACATGCATTTTGATTATTGTTTATGGTATGCATTTTGATGATGAATTGTGTAAAAAAAACTGGAAGAGCAAGTGTACTTTAAAATCCCTTTCTTGGGGTTTTTATGAGGAAAGAGTTAATAATCTTGACACCTGAATGAAAATTAAATGATACTTTTAAACATGAGATATTTGGAACCAAAAAGCAAATAACTCCCAAACATAAAATTGATCTTCTCTTGAAATTTAAATGCTTCCATCAGCTAAATTTTAATGTATTTATTTTCAAATTATGCCCTTTAAGGGCTAATAAATATTTTACCAGATCGAGGAGATGACTACAAAATATGACTGCGGGCAAGTTCAAAGAAAGTAGAAATAAGATAAGGTCACAGTTTCAAACTCAGACCGTGCAAGTAGTATCAACAGTTTAGTACAATTTTCAGAATTCCCAGAAACTGCTTCAAATCACAGGCAATTATCTCTTCATAAAATCCTTACACCAAAACCTACTTATTTCATTGACCTACGAAAGATGTTAAACTAAAAGACATCTTGCAAAGATGTTTATGCAAAACTAGTCCCAAGCAATTTCTACTATTCTGAATGACATATGAAAGTACATATTTTATTGAAAAACATTGTTAAATACATAAGAAATAGAAGTATAAAAATATTTAAGAGAGCTAAGGCCAGATGAACACTTCAGTGCACACTTTCTTTCAAGGAACAACTTGGAAATTATGAACTTAATGCTCCACTTGTCTGCCAGTCAAAACTCTCTCTGCATTATTTATCCCAGCTTTGACTTCTATCTAGTCTCACCAGTTCTTGCTAAAACAATTGTCAGCAACAGTGTAAAGTACTAGCAATTGTCTTAGTACTGTTTACATTAGGGTGTTAGAAGCCCCTAATCTTAGAAGACTGAATTATGATCTCCTTAGTGATGTTGTTTGGTTGACTGAACTTTGGCTTCTCCTTATGAAACATTAAGTGCCCAGTAGCCTGATGATCCTATGAAGTCTGGTGACCCAATAAAGCTCAAATGGATGTATTTGGCTTAATGTCAATCCTCTCTGCTAGGTGCCCTGATTCTTCTTTTTTTTTCAGTGAAGGTACATGTTATTTGTAGCATCTGGTTTTCTGCCTTTCATTCTATAAAAGTTTACAGACTTTTAATGATTTTATTTATATCTATTTTATCTGTTTCTCTTCAGGTATTTTTAATTTGGCCATTTATAAAAGTTTCGTTTTTCTTTGCCTTACCTGTGGATTGGCAGACCACAGGTCTAAAATATTAAGCTATACAGGTGTATGAGTATATAGAAAATCAATTTCTCTATCTGTTTCTTCTTCTCATGATGAAGGTGCATTTCACAACATTGTGATGGATCGTTGCTTCTAATCTTCTAGTCGCCAACTGACTACTAGGTATGAGTTTTAGACCTACAAAGATTGTATCAGTTATCTACACTAGGCTCTATCTGTCTGGCTGAAAAGGTAATTTTGATCTTTTATTAAGCATCTTTTTATTAGTTATTAATCCTTTCTACTAAATTATACCGTTAGAATATACCTGTGCTTCCTTTTGTAAAATGCTGCCAGTTTCCTAGGTGGAAAAGCAGAACCTTCCAACCTAACTGTGGTCAATATATTCTGTTCATCAGAAAGAGGAACATTTTTTTCTCTTCTGAATGTTCCATGCTTATCATAAACACCGTTATTTTTAAAACGATCACAAACATTGCTATAGCATTAACTTTTGTGACAGATTTTGGATGTGTTATTGATGGGTATATCAGCATCCCTTCAAGAAGCAGTCTAGGTTCATCATACCTGTCAGGCAACACTGACTGGAGGAGTTGCATGTATGCATATCTTTCGTTTGTGACGATTTGTAACAGGAAGCTTAAGATTCATTCATCTTACAGCATATGAGCTTAGAATAAGCTATATGTTAAACAATAGGGTTTTAATAAAGTTATCTGCATTGTTTATTCATGTTTGTCCTGCTGTATGTGGTAGCTAGGGCTGGCAAGGAAGGAACAAGAAGCCCCGGACCAAACAGGGATTGGTATATAAACACAGCACATGTGCTACGCACAACTCAGTCTAACAAACCAGCAGGCAGTCCTTTGAGGAGGGATGGGACATTTGTATGAGTAACAAGGAGGGAAAGAGCAATAGAAACATCTGAATGGGGAAAACATTTGTCAGCTTCACTTGATGAAGAATTAGAAATGGAAGGAAGTCCACAGTGTCCTCCAGTTTCCCACAATCAGAGGGATGGAGAAGAAGATGCACCTAGAACCTCCAGATGCACCTAGAACCTCCCCTTCAGAGGGAAAGGGGAAGAAAAAAAATAGAGAAGGGCTTAAGATGAAGAGATAAAAACCAGTGATATTCAAGCCAGAATGAACCATTATTTAAACACTGAGCATGCATCTGACTCTCAAGGCTAGGAAAAGAAAAGTGAAAAGTCTGCTGATTTGAAAACGTAAGAGTCAAAAGCCTGGAATTTAAAAACTGGTGTAGACATATATAGGGCACTTGAATTCTCTGTTCTGCAGTAGGCAAATTTTGGGGTGTATATATAATATCTATCTTTTCTGCAAAAAAGCACCTTATCTAGTTGTGCTGTCTGTGAGGCTTTTGCTATAGCAAGTTTTTTAATGTGGAATTGAAAATCTGGAGTAACGATATTTATTGGTATGAAATCTGACAGTATGGCATATTTGGAGCTCCATTTTTCTTTTTACTTTACTGAATATTTAGCAATTTAGTAGTAGAGTTATGATTCAGAAGTGGATTACAACTGCCATTAATTTGCTCCAGCACCACCATTGACAATAATCACTGTTTTGTGTTGAAGATAGCTACTGCATGTATTGCAAAACAAACAGCTAAAGATGTGGTTTACACTTCTCTTCAGAGATTAAATACAGCTTGGGATACTTACTCATCATCATTTGTTTCAATTAAAAAAACTTTGTTCTCCTGAGAGGTGATGATGCTTAACAAAAGATGTCATGTAAATAATGTGGGCAGTTAAGTGGAACTCAAGAAATGTGCAAAGAAAACTTTATAACTAAAGACATACACAAATGAAGCTCTTAGAAGTTAATACCCCTTTACTTCCAGTGGGAATTAGATGTATGCATGGTATTAATATATCCTGAAATCATTACTGTTTGAGGACACAATTTCACTGTACCCTGTTTTTGTTTGTTTATTTGTAACACATTATTTCATATAGTGGATAACTTTTCTGGCTATTTAGTAAGATAAGGAATCCTTTAAAACGATCATACTCTTTATCTCTCTCTCTCTCTCTATACACACACACACACACTGTGTGTGTATGTATGTATGTATGTATGTATGTATATGGAATCCTTAAAAATTATCGTCTGTCTGTCTGTCTGTCTGTCTGTCTGTCTATCTATCTATCTATCTATCTATCTATCTACCTACCTACCTACCTACCTACCTTGCAAACTTCTAAATATTCTGAATGACATATATGTAACTCATAAACTAAGAAGGGGTGTATGTGTGTGTGTGTGCTGACTTTGCATAAGTTTACATGCATATATTATTTCATTGCACTTGTGGCAGTGAAAATTTGGTGACAGATTGCCAAAATTAATGAAATTGTGGCATTATGGATGCCACTTTGGTGACCTCTGAATAAACTTGATTAGTGCATTGGCTGCAGGAATAGCCCATTCCCATCCTTTCTTCCTTTCAAGAATTGTAAGCAGGATCTTCTCCATAACTCTAGTCTGTGAGAAGGTCATTATTCCTTTATTTCCAGGGAGAACCAGACATAGATGTGACAAAATAACTATTTTGAATCAAACCTGAAGCTCATGAAATTCCTTGGGGAAGGACAGAATTATATCAACAAGGCCCCACTGGACAGATGGACTTTATAGTGTCCCTAGCCATTTCCTGAAGTGCCTAAGAAAGGAGAAAGCCACCGTTTAATTCACTACATTCTTATTCTACTGCCAAAAAGCTTATCAGTAAAGTTTGACACAGGACAGAGACAAGCATGAGATAAGGAAGATAGGCTGCATAAGGGAAAGAAGGGTCTGTAATAGGAGGATGGTAGTGTATAGCATAGACTTTTGGCATTTATACTTAAAAAACATTTTCTCTCTATATCATCTATTCTAGTTAAATCTTGAATATTCTATAAGATGAATGAGCTTATGAACATAGATGTATTTGTTCTGCTTGTGATTTATAACATAGCAATAATTGCAGCAAGTAATAACTGAAAATAATAAAAACAAAACTTACTGTTTTGATGCCTTCTATAATATATGTATCATTCATTATAAATCCGGGGTAACCCACTTTTGCCAAAACTGCTTTTGCCTTCAGAAAAAAAGGATAAACATAACAGTGACAAGGATGGTCATTTAAAGTAAATTTTAAATCATATTGTAACCTTAGTTCCTCTCATGATTGTTGTTAGCTTTGAAATCAGGAAATCTGTATTTCACTTTTCTGCAAAGAACAGAAAATGCCATAACTCTCGGTATACTGTTTATCTACAATAAAATATACAAAACACCTGTTATTTTTCCAGACAACATTGTAGTTCATGTCCAACACAACTGGAGAGATCCAGGTGGGAGACGATGTTTGGATCTTTCCATTAAAAATATTTAGTTGTCACTTATGGCAAATGTTGCTCATAAACACCAGTGTTCCAGCTCTGAAAGAGCCCTGGAAAAGGTGTTCTGGGGGCCGGGAGGCATTCCCCAGCCTACACTCCTCACTGCCCATCCCACAGTGCTGCTCCCTCGCTTTAATCTGACCCAAAACCTTTCCTTTGCCTATGCAGCTGTGCAAAATATTTTACAGTGTACTCTTTCTTCTCAACTATGGGACTCCAGATTTGGCCTTGTAATGCCTCTGTTCAGCAGTTACTTTTTCTTTCCAAAAAGATAGCAATATATACACCATGATTAAGGCTTCTGTGGTAGGCAAGTTTTTAAATATATCTACAGATTGTTCACATCTAGACTTCCTATACTAGGGGGGAAACATTGTTATGATGTCTAATTTAACCAGATTGTAAGAACTTTATTTCATGTACAACTGTAACATATAAAACAAGCAAAGCCATCTGAAAACCCTTCAAATTATAATGTATTGGAATGAATGTATTATCTAGAGAAGAGTTCAGTAAATGAAATTATTTGTCTATTCATCTCCTAAGTTACATAATATTTTGTTCATATTGAGCAGGGCACAAGCATGGTATTCCATTTACCTTTGGGAAAACATAATTGTCTCCCTCTGTCAGAAGAAAAGGAGATACTTCCTATATTTATACAGTACTGTGCTAAGCAATTTTTCCAGGTCTATGTTTAACCAGTCTTCTGTTTGTGCCAGAAAAAGAAACATTACTCCAAGTATCAGAGTCCCTGGATTTTGATGCAGAACCCAGGTGGCCCTTTGCCCCTGTGCCCTGATATAGAAGTTACCTGTGGCCAGATTCGCCTTCTCTAAAGCGTAAATTGAATCAGCTTACGTTACTGGGGAGTCAACAAGGAGGACCATATCTGAACTAATAACCAGGAAGAATTTTCTGAGTGGGTGGAGGGCTGCTGCTATCCTGTATCATCCAGATTTTTTTAGCTCAGATATTATACCCTCAGAGTAAACGTAAATTAGACAGAAGCCAAGTTTCTGTAGCAACCAGTCCACTGGGATTCATAGTGCTTGATATTTATAAGGAAGTATACTACAAATATGTGGAGATAAGGGTAAAATTCATTGTTCTTTTACTTCTTTGGGGGGATTTTCCATTTCTCATTTATTGGCTAAGAGACAATGCTCATAAAGATCAAGTTATAAAAGAAATGTTGCCATTCAGTTCCTGAAAGTTCCTCAGCTTCCTAGCCCACAGGCCAACTTTTCTATTATGCAGACTAAAGTAGTAACTCTTGGCAAATAATCTTGAATGTCATGATACACACACACTGTAAATGATTTAAATGAATCTTAACATGAATATCTTACCACCTGGAAAAAGAAAAATCCTGGGTATGTTGTCTTACACGCAGAATAATCTGACCTCATGGGTATTATAGCAATACTCCTTCACTTGGATGGCTGCCCTTAGCTACTCCCTCTGGCAATATATTCTATTAGGCCAATCTTGCTAACCCCAGGTATTTATTTGTCACCTGTGGAAATATCTTGACATTACAATTAATTGAGATAATTAATACGTGACATCCTGCAGAAAACAGGTGGGAAATTAACAGCAGGAGTAGCAGAAACAGATGAATCCTTAAGCAAGACAGATCCCATTGTCATGCAAATGTCTTCAGTGACAGAAAAACAATAGAAGACAAATGCTATGCAGAACAAAATAGGAAATGAAGTAAATAACAAGAGAGAATATTTGTTCTTAGTTTTCCAAAAGGGGCATGAGAGCCTCATGAGTTGTTATTATTTTCAAGAAAACCAATATACTGTATTATTGTTTGGTATATGCCTGATTGACACTGTGTAATTAATACTAGGTTAAAATACCTGAATGTTCTCTCTTCTTATATTCAGCTCAGAAAGGCAAGAGGGGGAAAATGCTGAAATTTCTGCTGAGCTGGTTTCTTAAATGACCTAGATAAGTCATAGAGGTCTTGCATGTCTTCCAAAGTAATCATTTTAATCAACTAAGCAACTTTGTGTTGCATCCACGCCTTTTAACATATTAAGCAAACAGAAAGATCATAATTTATAACAGCTGATAAACTGTGACCTTTAAAGAAAACACCTACTCATTTTGCAGCATGATTAATTATTCAGTAGCTTTGAAAATAATGAATGTGGATGAACTGGCCCAATCTAGTGGATGATTTACGAGTGCACAATCATTGTAAATATTGATCAAATGCCAATGCTAAAGATATTTCAAATCAGAACAAGGCTGTAGAACATTGTCTGAAGCTGGGGGTGGTGGTGTTAAAATATGATTAATTGATCATCAAAAGGAAGCATTATTGTCTCATTTTATTTCAACAAAATACATCCATATTTATTAATTCCTATGCTTCCTGGGTGGGTCCAGGAACTGAGTCTTCTCTTAATCCACGAAGAGCAGCAATCATTATAGAATGACTGAAGAAAATAGTAGATAAGACAGATAGCATGTTCCTATGCTTGGGGGACCTTTTTTCATATGTAAATTCTACTTATTCCAATGGTCAATGAATTGTTCATGTGAAATCTAGAAGTGTCACCTAACTGCAAATCCCAGCAACAGAATTAAAAGATGGACTGTTCCTTGGCTCAAACTGACTAACAGGAAGTAATAGGTAGGTAAGAAGTCTCCAAGCAAATGAGAGGGTAGTGTGAAAAAAATACCACGGGGCGGGGCAGGGCAGGCTCTCTCTCAGTTCCTGCCAGTTCCCCTCACTGTCCTTAATGCTAGGGATGACCCTGCTGGGATGTTAGCTACTGGTGGCTTTTGCTTTTATTTTTGCCAAGGTGTCCCTCACACACTTCAACCTGGCACTTCATGCTTGCACCAAGCAGGTGCAAGGAAAATTGGATAACACAAGGTTGCATTTAATTCTGACTACTGACACCAAACTTTCAGAAAGGCAGGAATTTTTCCTGCATGTCTCATCTGTTTGCACAATCGTTTATGATTATATGAAGTTAGTATTTAACTTCTATTTTAAAATCTCTTATTAATCTACAGTAAAAAATTAAAAATACCCATAAAAATAATTTGCTCTTCAGCCATTTTTTCAGTTTGTTTCATGTTCTGGTCTGAAGGCAGTATTTTACACTAAGGAAAGAGGCAAACCCAAAAATTATTTGAAGAACCTCTTTTCAGTTTTATTACAGCTATCAGGCTAAAGTATATGCGGAATTTATTTGTTATCTAACAAACCCATGAAACACTCTGAAGATCTGTAAGATTTTTAACCATTCTCTGTGTCAGTGTGTGATCATAGGAAGAATCCTAACTGGATCTCCTGATTGGTGATCCCACACATCTAGTTTGGCTATCCAGTTTAATAAATAACTATTTATCAAAGAGATTCTTATAAGTATATTTTATATAAAAGGGACGCATGCATTATTATAAATAAGATATATGTCCCAAGTAGAGTAAAAAGGCCTTCATTTAAACTAAACTATATTGAATTTATTATGCCTAATTAAGGGTTGGGTCTTCTATATCACTTTAGGTTGTATACCCAAATCTTGGGCAATAAATAAAAATGAAATGTAATAAATTCCTGTAATGCTTTGAATAATTTTAAGCATTTTTAAATATCTAGTTTTAAAAAAATATGAAAGCTACTGGAAAAAGTAGCATAACATCTGGATTGGAAGCAAGAGTATTTCATAGCAATGTAATGGAGCATTCATTTATACAACAATGAATTTATCTTTGCCTGTATTTTCAGTCTCTCTGAATGCCTTCCTTGAATGTCATCTGCTCAAATACAGTGGTATCTCGGGTCATGAACACTTCTGTTCACGACTAATTCGGGTCATGAACAGCACCGTTCGCAAAATTTTGCTTCCATTCGCGAACACCTGATCGGGTGACGAACAGGATCCGCGGCCATTTTCCCTCCCGTGACACGTGGTCGTGGCTTCCTGTAGGGAGGGGGACTCTCCCTCCAAGCA
>NW_006538348.1:11035-25193 GCF_000186305.1 Python bivittatus
GAAAGGAAGGGGTGGAATCTGTGTTGGGGTATTTCTTCTTCCAGGGTGCGGATCAATGGGCTGTTTTCCTTCTTGGAGCGCAAGGCAGGAAGGTGAGAAGTTGCCAGGGCCAAGGACGGGACAGGCGATCCTGGGGATCCCCACCATCCGTCCTCTCCTTTCTCTCCTCCAACATACTAAGAAAGAACAAGGCATGGGAAATGAACGTGCAGAGACCCACAATAGCAGAACAATCTGAACTGGAAAAGAATAGATCAAATGACACGTCTTTATGGGGTCCGTGACCGGAGCGTGAGAAGCAACTAGGCAACCTAAGACGTTTTCTCAGCCCTCCCCATCCCATTTTTGTAGGTCTGTAGCAGGAAAGACAAGCGCTGGTGAAGACCCCTAAGGCTTGAAAAAGCCCCGCTCCTCAATTCCCCTGGCTTAAAACCTCCAGGAACTGGAAATATTTTTCTTGCCAGGCAAATCCCCCTGTTGTTGATCAAGTCCTGGCACAGCTCCTTTTCCCGTTTGTGCAGTGCACTAGCTGTGCCCCTTGTTGTTGAGGGATAGCAGGGTGGTGATGCGGATGAAGGAAACTAATTTGCATTCCCCAAATTTTAGTTTGCAAAATCTCCCCTTGGGAAAGTGAGGGCAGGGACCTTTTTTGTTCTTCCTCCTCTGAAGCCAGATTTCTCCAACTTGGCATTCTCCAGTTGTGTTGGGACTACAACTCCCAGAATTCCAAGCCAGCATAGCCTTTGACAGCCAGTCCTTTTACTTAATATATAGCAGTAATACCTATTCACTCATGTTTGTGTTGTTGCGTTCTTATCCCCTCTCCCACATATTTCAGCCTTCATAACCACCCTTTTCATCATCTTTTCCTTAATTCTTTCCTTTTGGGCACATGCTCTTTTCTAATTCAGTGTTCCTGGTCTTGTCCATCTTTTTCTGCTTCCTTGTTTTTCTTATAAGTATTCTACAAGCAAGTTCCATGGGATTATGGAAGCTGTATCCTAAAACATCTGGACAACTCTGATCTTACATATATTATTTATATGCCTGACACTTAGTAGTAATTTAATAAGTGTAAATGTTTTCAGGTCTTGAATGTGGGCCAACATCTGCTAGAAAGCTGGAACTGTGAAAGGAACATGATTTATAGATATTCCACTTGTGCCAGGTAGAGTTAGATATAAATATTCTTTGAACTCTGTTGGTTTTAGCTGGGGTTATGTGGTCAACAGGCAAGGAGTTATTAAAGAAAGGGCAGCTGTCCTTTTATGGACTGGTTCTTATCCCCGGACTTGTAAAATGGAATCCATATTTAATTTTAGCTTCTCCCTGAACTTGGAGCTGTAATCATTCAAGCTTGTGGTTTGTGATTCTATTTGGCATATTATTCTTTAGAACAGAATTTACTGGGTCAATATGCAAATAACTGTAATAAGCATTAAACTAGGTTAAATTGTTAACAAATTACACGTTTTCCTGGTTAGTTAACCAGGAAAACCATCTCATGATTGTCTGACTGCATTCTCAATCAATATTCTCACTAGCCCTCTCCCTGCCAATCTTTGGAGTCCTGTGCTAATTCATCAAGGGAGTTAAAGGATCCTTACATTTGGCTAAAGGTTTGTTGATGACCTAGTTGGATTTAATATATATTACTGTAATGTGCAGAGTTGGTTCCCAAAAATGAATTATAAAGTTTAACTGTTCTGAAGTCAAGTAATCAAAACAGCGAGTTCCCATCTGGAGACTGAAAGAATTAACTAGGTCCATGCGGGTTTTTTTGGCAACAGTATATAGTAGTTTGCCATTCCTTTTTCCTGGGATTTTCTTTTTCTTTTTACTTCCCAGTCTAGTCTACAGCCTTGGGATATCTTAGTGGTCTTCTATCCAAATCTTAACAAGGCCTGACAAGATCAACCAAGTCCTGCCAGCTGCCAAGACATTACCTAATATGAAGCTTCAACTGTTCTTTATAAAGTTCTTTGTGTGTCTAGATGTCATGCCTTTCAGTTAATTCTAAATTCATTTTCTCCTGTATTGTAAGATAATGACATCCTACACACCAAGTTAGGCTGCGGTGTCAGACTCCTGATCATAATATTAACATTTATACAGTCTTGTCCCTTCCATCAAATTCTTCAGGTGATAATTGAAAGATAGAATTTCTTCCATTATAAACCTGGGGGGAGTAAAAACGACATTGTACGTGCAGCCCTAGAAAACAATGGGATTGAAAGTTTGGATGTTTGCCTGCATTGTGCCTTTTTCAACTTGTTATGGTAATTCAGCATTTCGCTGCTAAATGTTGTACTGCGAGAATCTTTTATATAAAGAAAAGCTTCTCTTGTGATCAGTTCCTCCCATCCTTTCAAGAAAAGCTCAAAAGATTTACAAGCTTTCATAGAAGATAATTAGAACAGCAGGAAGCCCTACAGTCAGAGATTAATACGTTTCCTGACAAGAACAGGAAGTGCTATAAAATGGCCCCTCTGATGTTTCTAAGATTGCTTAAAACAGCCTGATGCCAGTAGCCCATCGAGACCCGAGGGGAAGAAACATCCCATCAGGAGTGATCTGTCGAGGGCCAGAGGTTGACTCTAGGTCTGGCCAAAGCCAAAAGTAGTAAGACTCCCCCCCCTTTTTTTCTCTCAACCAATCCTACTCCCAACACCCCCATTCCTTTTTTCTCCCCAGTCCCTTGGCAGAGGCTAGACTGAGGGCTTTATAAACCACTTTTTAATATAGATCATGGGTAGGCAGCGTGGAGCTCAGGGGCATCTCCCTGCCTGCCTGCGGAGTTACCTGCTTCAGCTGATTTTAGTTTTGTCTCAGTATTTTTATCTTAAAAAACTGAAACGCTGGCATGCAGCTTAGCGAAGCTCCAGCCCTCACCAACTTACTTTTCCAATAAGGCCTCTGAACTCCCCCCCCCCCAGAAGTTACCCGAGTCTCCTGTGAAAATTAAAATGGAAAGTATCTGCAAACCATGCTTCGCTTGGAAGTTTGCACACCTCTCCAGAAGAAAAGGCAAGAGCTGATGGAGAACATCCCGAAGTGGGGGAGCTGTTTCAGTGGCTGGCTGCTGAATCGGTGCGGTGTCTGCACATGTGTGCATTAAAAATTCCATATGTGCCCGCCAGCCCGTAAAAGTTGCCAGTGCCTGCTTTACCTAATGATAAATAGGTAAATAAATTTAGCCAGTGCCTGCTTTACGTAACTATAAATAGATAAATAAATGATACAGAAAGAGGCCACTCTTACCTCCAGGCACCAGACTGGTTCTGGAATAACACTGGAGGTCATTTTATCTGCCTACAGCATCTTCAAAGAATTCTGTTTCCAGGTATAATTAAAGTACAGCCCGTTGATTAGATTACTCTTTAGACCATTTAATGTTTAGAGCAAGCTGGTGTTGGTGCTCCAAAAACCAGTGGGGATTGGGGACAGGATGCTCTTAAATTTGATTTAATTTATATTGAATTCAAATTATGATTACAGTCCATTCATGCATTTCATTATCTTGCCCTTCTGTCACCTTAAACATTACAATTCAGTAACTGCTTTTAGAGGTCTCTCGGATGCAGTCAAGGTTTCACAGGCTGCCTGCAGCCTTAGGGTCTTTAATGTATATTATTCAGATTTGATCCTTTGCTGTTTTAAACTGCCAGCGGAGCCGGTAAGATGGGAATATGGAATAAAAGTTTAAATACAGCAACCTCAGGAAGACAGAGGCATCTCATAAGGTCTGACTGATTTTACTGTGAATATGAGTTGTAAACTCTTGTTGAATTAGTTTCCTAAAGCAACAGTAACGATCATGGCAATTTTTGCCTATGAAATTAGACCACTATGTCAACTCAGGTTCAAAAGAGGCTTCCTTTTCTAGGTGTACTCTTTGTCCATATAGCCTAGTATTACCTACTCTGACCGGCAGCTCCTCTCCAGCATCTTTGATGCTGTGTTCTGCTGCATCAAACAGCCCATTGTCAGCGCTGACCGACAGCAGCTTCCTAGGATTTCCAACAATGGCCTTTGCCAGCTGTGGAGAAGAGATGTCAAGAATTGAAACTGGGAGTTTGCATACATGAAGTGGGTGCCCTGTCTCTAAGCTGTATTGTTCCCCATTCCCTGCTCCCTCCCCCCCGAGTCTTTTTTAAACTGTAGATGGTAAATTCTGGGATTTCCTGCACACAAAGCATGTGCTCGGCATTGCATAGTAATTCTTGCTTAATCTCGAGTTCCTTCTTGTTTGGCAGAGCTGAAATGTGAGTAATAATTCTTATCTCTTCCTCCCTCTAGTGGTATGTGTGCAATACGGAGCAGTTGTGTGAAGCACTTCAGCCTATCTTCATCCAGAGTTACCTTGACCAAGGAACCCGGATCTTCTTAAACAATAGTATTGAGAAGTCGGGCTGGTTGTTCATTCAACTTTATCACTCCTTTGTATCCTCTGTTTTTAGCCTATTCATGTCCAGGACGTCCATCAATGGGTAAGTGTGACACATTTGTTGACCTCTTGGGTTTGATTTAAAAAAAAAATAATCAGATTTTGCACATATTCAGTTACTAGTAGCCCAGCTAGAGATGGTGCCCTCCAGCAAAAGTCTTCCACTATATGCTCTGATGACCTTTGTGCCCTCTCTAATTAACAAAAAATTAATTTTTAAAAGGAACTGGCCAATTTATGGAGAGCTGTATTTATTTGGCCACTGTTGCCTCCCGAGCCTGAAAAGATTACTGGCCCGGGATTTAATTATTTAGGTGCTTCATTTTCAGAATTATTACAAGCTAGCTTTGCTCCTCCCAGTCTGGGGTGGAGAAATAGGAGGGTTTCCTAATATTTGTTGCCACATGTGTTGATCTCCCCCCTCAATGGCTTATCATCCTAACACAGCAGGACACCCTTCCTAGATCACCTCCCAAAATTCCCAGCCACCTCAGCTAAAAGAGGTGCATTCTGGGTAAGAGGAGCATGTTGGATGGTAGCCCTTTCCTCACCCCAGTGCTGGCTTGAAGGATTGGCACTGGGTATCTGCCAAGGCCCTGGCTTCACTGGGGGCTGCCTTGGAGAGTTGCAGGGAGCCCCTTTCCTTTCCTTTCACTCCCTGCTGTATTTCAAAATGAGCCAGGGAAGGAGCAGCTGGGTAGCTTTAGACTTTGCTGGGAGTTGAGCAGCATATAAATGCAACTGTGGAGTCCTTGGGGTTCTCTGAGCTTGGTGGTTTCCTTGCAGACGTTTCGTTACCCAACTAGGTAACATCATCAGTGCACTGAAGATGTTCCCTAGTCGGGTAATGAAACGTCTGCAAGGAAACCACCAAGCTCAGAGAACCCCAAGGACTCCACAGTTCAACCCTGAGCTACAGATATTCTCTTCTATTGATATACAGTAAATGTAAATAATAATAATAACAACAACAACACCCCAAGGAAGAGGCCAAGGCAGTGGGCAGGCAGTGGCAAGAAAGGGAGTCCGTTCCTGCCCAAGCGTTTGCCTTTTCAGATCTAAAACTGACGGCTGCCACTTCTAACATCTTCCCTGGATTCCCTAATCCTAATTTCTGTTGGCTTCTAAAGATCCAAGTTCCTTTCTTTCTCCTTGTTGTGCCAAGCCATATGTTCCTCTTGATAGGGTGGGAAAATTATGCTTTTCTTTCACATCCCCACCTACGCCCCAAGGGATGGAAAGAGAATTATTTGGGGAGCATTGCTGGGAGAGCTGGGGTTCCACAAGAGTGGCGTTTGGTGCTTTGTGTTCTTTTCATGCCCATTTTCAGAATTTAACCGGGCATCTCCTCTGGGCCATGATCTTCCTCCTACATCAATGCATTTTTCGTTCCTTCTTATTTTTCCATCTGGCTGCCTCGCCTTGCCTCATTATTCCTTCTCCCTTCCACACCTTCGTCCTTGATCATAATTTGGCTCTCTACAGCGAGAACGCCTTGGCACCAAGTACTTTCCCCCTCCTCTTTTTGGAGAGGCAGGGGAACGTTTCACTTCGTTTCCCTACCTGCATCCAACCTGCTTCTCTCTTGCTAACCTATTACTTCCTTTCCCCCGGATTCCCCGTTGATTCATTCCTCCACCTGAGTCCCTGTCGCAGTCTTACATTACGGGCTTCCGAGCAGAGCCAGCAGATAAGCCATTGGAGATCCGCTGAGACACTGACTGTCCCTTGCTGCAGAGCCCTTAACACATGACTTAAACAAGCACATTGTGGGGAGATGGGCGGGGACAAGTTAAATAAATAAAATAAATAAATAAATAAAAAATCAGTCTCAGGCCCTGATTTGTGAGCTGTGATCGCCGCATTAGGCGGTTTTAAAGTTTCAATCTCGTCTCCCACCGCTCTGCTCTGACCGTGTCACCTTCGGCCTCTCTTTGAACTGGTGGTTTCTATGGTTGCGTATCCTCATTTTTTAAAAAAGGAGGGGGGTCTTTGGGATCTCTCCTCTGCCCTCTTGTTCCTGTATGCCCTCTGAAGATGGAGCCAGTTCAAACGGCATGCCACGGTCAGGAGGAAGAGTGCTGAAGGAAACAATTCCCGGTGGGGGAAAAGAAACATGCGCAGTCTCACACAGGCTTTGGAAGGGGCCACAACGGATACGGAGCCTGTGTTCTGAAGGCTGAAGACCCCCACCCTGTCCTAGCATCTGTGTTTAAAACGCTCTCCAAGCCGAAACTTTGAGAGCAGTCAGAATTAACAGCATGGCTTTTTAGAGATTAATCCATGTCTAACTCTCGATAAGGCCTTTTCTTATCTTCTGGTTTCTCCATAACGATAGCTCCCCCCCATGTCCCCAACATTAAAGAAACATGGCCTCCAGTGTGCCCCCTTCCAAAATAAACTCATCTCTCCCCGTCTTTAACATTTCAGCTTGCTGGGAAGAGGTTCCATGTTTGTGTTTTCACCTGAACAATTTCAGAGACTGCTCAAAATCAATCCAGACTGGAAGTCCCGTCGGCTTCTCGATTTAGGAGCTGGAGATGGCGAAGTCACAAAAGTCATGAGTCCCCACTTTGAAGAAACATACGTGACTGAGTTGTCTGAAACAATGATTTGGCAGCTTCAAAAGAAGAAATACAGGTATGATACTAAATGGACACCATGTTGCTTCAAAACGGATGTTTAGCAATTCATGCTGTTCTAGGACCTATCACTGCTCTATCAATCAGGAAAATTAGGGTATCCAAGGAGATGATTCCCTCATTCCTTGAACTACATAGCCCTCACACAGTAAACAGAAAGAGACAGAATTTTGCAGTTTAAAAAAAAAAAAAAAACTCCCAAATTTCCAGGGCTTCAGCTCCAGGCTTGCTGGCTGGGGAATTCTGGGAGATGAAGTCCATATATCTTAAAGTTGAGAAACACTGCTCTCCACCATAGCCTCCACATCTGGGCCTCTACCCCATGGCCTCCACATCTGGTCCAGGCTACCTATTCTCACACCAACCGGACTCCTTTGCCTGCTTTTCTCCTTCCTTATGAACTTTAAGCTTAAATTTTGCCAATAGCTAACCAGAAAGCGTAGAGCGGGGAGGATCCTGGCCTTCTCCAAGGCTGTTGAACTTCAGCCACTCTAACCAGCAAAACCAGTGATGGGAAGGGATATTGGGAGTTGTTGTGCAGCAACATCCCCAGGACTGTAGTTTCCACACCTTATTCAGTAATCACATCACATTGATTTTGCCACCGGCCCAATATGTACTAACCATGCGAAGAGAGAAACCTAGTCTCTTCCCAGGTTTTAGGTATGGGACAGCCTTGCTGAAGTCAAGGTTGAACTCTATTGTGGCTGTCTCACTTCATTATCAGGGTGAATTAGAAGTGAAGAATCTACCCTCGACTGGGTATAACCCTGTGCCTTTTCCCACCTTGGCAGGGTGCTTGGCATCAATGAATGGCAGAACACAGGATTCCAGTATGACGTCATCAGTTGCTTGAATCTGCTGGACCGCTGCGACCAGCCGTTGACCGTATTAAAAGATATCAGGAGCGTGCTGGAGCCGACGAGAGGCCGAGTCATTCTGGCACTGGTTCTGCCTTTTCATCCATATGTGGAAAATGGTAAGGTCTCCCAGATACAACGGAAACAAGAATGATCACTACCAGTTATCTGAGATCTTCCTCAGAAATCAACCCACAAACATACCTTCAGGATCTTTTCAGATATTTAGTAATCCTCACCGGTTGCTCGTAGGAATACGGGGAAGGTGAGAGGCCTTTTCCCTAAATGAACCTATTAGTTAATTATTTCAAGCCTCCAGCTTTAGCAACCAACATCCCCCAATCTAACGTCAAAACTCCTCCTCGAGGGATCAGTTCAGCTTTTGGTAAAAACTGCTTGCTCTGGCTCGGGGAGGAGGAAAAAAGGGCGGGTTAGAGAAAGAAAGATGCACCAATCCATCTTGTGCGCCCGCTGCACCCCTTCCTGGGCCGGGAGGCCTTGCTCACAGTCACCCACGCTTTAGTCAACTCCCATTTGGATTACTGCAACCCCCTCTAAATGGGGCTGCCCTTGAAGACCATCCAGAAGCTGCAATTAGCGTCACGTGCCGTTTTGGGTGCCCCGCGGTTCACCCGAGTAACACCACTGTGGCGTGAGCTGCACTGGCTTCCAGTTGCTTTCCAGGTGCAATTCAAGGTGCTGGTTATCATACCCCGAGGGTATCTGCCTGTCCTCCTAGGTTAGATAGGGCAGGCGTGCTCCAGGCGCCTCCCTTAACCTTTGCCATCTGATGGGACCTCAGAGGTGCACTTTTCGATAAAGAAAGGGCTGCACTGCTTAGTTGCATTATAACTGATTGACAGCCGGTGTCCCACCTTGCAATCACCTTCGTGTACAACGTCCATTAATTCTGTTTACGACGTCCATCCTGTTTGCGGTCCTCCTCGTCGACTGGAACTAACAAAAGCGTGTGCTCTCTCAGTAGGTGGCAAGTGGGACAAACCTTCCGAAGTTTTGGAAATCAAAGGACAGACGTGGGAGGAGCAGGTGAACAGCCTTCCCGAAGTTTTTAAGAAAGCTGGCTTTGCCATCGAGGCATTCACCAGACTACCATACTTGTGCGAAGGCGACATGTACAACGACTATTACGTCTTGGATGACGCCGTCTTTGTGCTCAAGCCAATCTGAATCGTGTCCTCGGGTCCAACCGGAAGCCACCAGCGAATAAACCATTTTGATTCTTTTGATTGGTTGATTTTTGTTTATTTTGTGGTTTTGTTTTTAATTACGATTAATTACAGGACGGGGGATTTTTGTGGTTGTCTAACCTCAGTTGGCATCATGACTGAAAATCAAAATACTAATTTCTTCGTAATACCCTTTTTTTTTAAGGACATCCTTTTGAAAACATCAGAGTTCTTTCCATTATGATTTCTTAAACCCAGGACACATCTGATGAAGTGGAGATATTTTTATACCTAGCCTTGTAGGACTACTGATCCAGTAATTGCCAAGAAATGATGCAAACAAAGCCAGCCCAGCCCATTTTCCTCAAGGACATATAAAGCGAATACCGACAATAGAATTGTCCATCCGCTCAACTTGAAATCTGGGTTGGTCAAACGTCGGGCTAGACTTTTTTTTTCCTTCCGTGTTTCTGAAATTATTTTCTGTTGGTCTTCAGCACATGTTTTTAATCATGCTAATAAAACTTTTTTTGAGATGGTGCTTGTAGAAGAGCTTCATTAAGGTGAAGGGGGTCTCAGTTAAACTCAGAAGGAAGAGAAGGAGGAGGGATGGGCAGACAGATGGACATCCAAAGCTGCCTCGAAATGAATTAAGTTTACCCAATTATGGTCAACTTCCATCCATTGAAAAGATGTCCCAAGCATATCAGGGACCATGCTGTGGGGTGCACAGGGCAGGATCCCTTGGGCATTTTCCAGGGTGTTGAAATGAGTACTCGAATCTTCTGTCCCCTAACTTTCCCCTTTCCCCTCCACCAATGAAATAAGGATGAAATGTGGGGCTAAATTCTATTCTGGAGGAGCTGTGAAGGTGGCAGAAGGGCTGCTGGTGGCTCCGCGAAGCTTCTAAGCTGGGTTTTTAGCATTCTTAATCCATGCCCTGGCTTGCAACGTACACAGCATGGACTCCAGGCAGCACAATACAGTGTGTGTGGAGTCAAGCTTGAAGGAGACTTCCATCTTTTACTACCAGCCAAGCTGGCATACTGTGGTGCCAGGCATCCACCGTTTCCCTTCAGTGTGATGCCCACAAATGCATCTGGGTCTCCCAGATGGCAACTGTGGAAGTGTCCCCCACCTATCCAGAGAAAAGAGGAATCCTAGGAAGCTAAGAGGGCGAGGCACAACGTTCACCCTTGTGATTTCTGGCAAGTGAGGTGGTGGGCCACTGGTTGGGCTCTCTGTGGTGGCCACTTTGAATGGAGAAGCTCCTCTGTTCATGGCTGTCATCTTATGAGGACCCTGCAAACACTCTCAAAATCCCAATGTTCCCCCCTACCCAAAAGCATGGCTATCATCCAGTGAATTACCATCTCCCATCAGGCATAAAAAATGGCACTTAAGCACTCAGATTTAAGCAGCCTCTTCATCAAGTTTTAAGAGAAGGTTGTTTAACTCGGAAACATCACATTTAGTGGACTATTTAAATTTTATTGGCCAGTGACTGAAATAAAGTTTCTGTCTATTTAAAAGTCTAGAGAGATTTGTTAATAATTTAAAACATTTCAGTATGAACACTATCATACTTGCCTGAAGAATTTATTGCCAAGCATGGTTGAAAACTGTGTCTTTCCCATTCACATTTGATTCTCGCCATATTTACAAAATTTACAGGTGGCAAAGCTTTTTTTGGTAACTTGCTTCCAAAGTTGAATTGTATTTAGACTTAGACATGGCTGACTGGGGAATTCTGGGAGTTGAAGTCCACCCATCTTAGAGTTGCCAAGGTTGAGAAACACTGGAGTAAGTGAACCCGTGAAAAATCTGTCAGGGAGGAAACCAAATAAAAAATTGAATAATGACACAACTCTCCTTTGAGTATATTAACTTTTTTGTTTTTGCCAAGGACATTTCAATATTATAGCTGCTTGGCAGGTCAGCCCAGTAGTGAGTTTATGAGCTATGAATTTAGCTGTCCAGAACTCTGACCCACCATGCTGAGGAAACTCAACATGGGTGACCAGAGCTTTGCAAATAAAACGACACCGATTTATGACGCCAATTTGGTTAAAGTGAACTTTCCTGCCCCTTCACTGGAGGATTTCAAAGGGGATGGGGTAGTGAATCCTGCAGTGGGCAGGGGGTTGGACTTGATGACCTCTGAGCTCCCATCTGACTACAATTCCATGAAAAGACACGTGCTGTCGAAGGGATGAAGGCTTCAGAACAACCTGCTCTTGACGGTAGGCCTGTGGGTTAGCCTTGCTTCAAGTATCCCGGACCTTTAAAGCGGTCTAACTCAGGAACGCTGGATCCCCAGTGGTCTTGAATTCTTTTGCATCTCTCAGCTACAGTTGAAGGGTCTTCCTGAGGAGCTACCTAATTTGCACAAGGAATAGACACAAGGGAGAACTAGGAGTGTGTGGCTGTGTGGGCAAGCATTCACACACTTAGGTCAGTGCGTGTTTCTAAGAAAAACACAAGATGTTCTTCTTCTCCCTTCCCTCCTCCTCTTCTTCTCCCTTCCCTCCTCCTCCTCCTATCCCTCCCCTCCTCCTCCTATCCCTCCCCTCCTCCTCCTCCTCTTCTCCTCTTCTTCTCCCTCTTCCTCCTCCTCCTTCCTTCTCCACTGCCTTTCATTGCTCACCCTCGGCTTTTCTCAGTCCCTCCCCATCACCCTCTTTCTGTCGTCACCTTTCCAGCTGGAGAGCTGTGCTTTCAGCAGCCATCTCTTCTTCCAGCCACCTGTTTTGATCTGGAGAAGAGCTCTGGACTTCAGGTGAGTCAAACATTCAATATTCACCATCTAATCTTTGATGGAAGGAGAGGAAACAGACCTTCTCTAGCTTAGGCCAGTGGGGTGAATGATTTCAGTGATATTGCAGAGTGGGGAAATCTTTCTTCGATGTTGGCAGTTTGATCATTCCTGGAATTTTGATTTGTTTGTCTGATATACCTGGATGCTTTGTGGCTTTTTTGTTGAAAAAAAGTATAAAAGTGCTTTTTCCTTGCCCCAGATGCTCCAGTGATGAACTGTTCAAAAATAAAATAATCAAATCCTCTGATTTCCCTCTTGTTTAAAAAGTTTATTTTTCTAACTGGTATTAAATAATAAGCAGGTTTCCAGACATATAAAGAATCAAGTTCCTTCCAGTCAATGGTGTAAATTAAAACAATTCATTTCTACCCCCCGCCTCTTTGCCTAATGAAAAGAAGGAGAAACTAAGGAATGGGGTTGGGGAAATGCAATAATGTTTTCTGGAGGCACCCACAAAATATGTAAGCAATCAAGCCGCTGTTTCACATGGAGATATTTAAGAGATAAAGGACCCCTTGGATTCATACACTGCACCACCATATTTGTGGTTGCTTTGAACTAGGTTTGTGTGAATTCAGCCACTGTGTCTTGTTAATGCTGGTTTAGAAGTTAATAAGTTTTGCACATCCAGCTGAGGTTTGAGATTTATTTAATACTTCACCTTTAACAAAACCATTGTTTAGCACGCTGGGTGAGCCTCATCATCATTTTGCTTAAGCTCCTTTCAGAGGTTCGGGCATCAGACTAAGCCAAGATCAAACACCGTATTGTGGCTTAGCAAGAGAATGCCAAACCAGCTTAAAGAGAATGACTTGCCTGGTTGCCTGTCAGAAGCATCACCTCAGGACGAAGAGGGAGAAAATACTTACAAAACCCAGACCTGGTTAGCTTCTTCAGCTCTAAATTACTGGTACTAACACAGGTCAATCATAGGGGCATCTGCTAGGCTGAAAAAAAAGGGTTGAGGACTAGCAGCTTGGAAGGCACTATTTGCAAGGTTGTTCCAATGGCTTTTGAAAATGCAGCCCATCAGTGAGGGCCTTAGGTTGCCAAGAAGAGTTGGCATCCATGCTCACATGAAAAACACAGCAGCCCAGTTAACCATGATGCGTTCATGGTCCTTCCGAGTCATGAGAAACCAACCTCTAAGGTTTGATGGGGCAGCTTAAAACCCAAGAATATTTTACAAATCTGCTTCTTATCCCAGGGTATCCCAAATCTGCTTCTAATCCCAAATCTGCTTCTTATCCCAAATCTGCTTCTTATCCCAGTGTTTGAGAGGCCTGGAATTTTTTACACATTCCTGGATTATCTACTTTTTACATTCTCTTTTGTCTTCTGGTGCTTTCAGCCTCTTTGCTTTTCTCTTCATCCCTTTCTCTCATCCTCTCTTTAATTGGCAAGAACACTCTCCCTTTAACATCTCCAAGTATTTGAATGTGCTGAGAGCAAAGATGTAGGTCCCCAACTTCGTTTTGGGGTGGAAAGAAGGAGAAAAGAAGAACAGACAAGACATGTGCATTTTTTTTTTTAAAGAGGTGCATTGTGCAGAAGTTTAGGACACTCCACAAACTTGCTTTCAATGGTCCAGCTTTCTGCATCCCCAGGATACAAAGGTGAATCTGTTGGGATTTTAAAACTGCTATTTTTCTCTTCTGCAAAAGCCTCCTGGTGACTTTATAGATGCATTCATGCAGCGTTCTAGAAACAGTGCAGACATGATTTACTACCTTTTTCTTCTGGAATGGTTTTTCAACTTCCTCCTCTAGCCTGAAGCTCAGGAAGGGCTCCCATCTCCATACCAAGTCTCTCTGACCCTGCTTAACTTCTTGAGATCAGCCCAAGATGGGCTAGCTTCCAATCTTGGATAATTGGGACACTTCTGTTAATTAAAGTTTGACAACTTTTTCCTTTCTTTGAAAAGACTTAAATGCTGCGTCTCTGCAAACTTCTTTCTGCAAAAAAGCAAGCTTGAGCGGAGGGGAAGACTTTTGGATTGGCCAGGCTGCAGGAAGGAAAGAGTTAAAGTTCCTGTTTCAAATAGGAGCTGCTATTTTTAATTATTTTCTAATGATTGGAAGGTGTGCCTCTCTGAGCTCATTCAAAAAGTTACTTTGGTTTTTTGCCTAAGTCAGTGTTTCTCAGCCTTGGCAGCTTGAAGATGTGTAGACTTCAACTCCCAGAATTCCCCAGCCAGCATGGTT